>JANVCQ010017452.1:0-12676 GCA_025531925.1 Erythroxylum plowmanianum
GACCATTATATGGAAATGTGTAGTGCGTCATGTTTATGGATCTACCCAAACCATTTGTGATGTGCTTATGTGTTTATGATTGTGACAAGTTTGATGAATGCATGATTCATGATGTTTTATAAATTGCTTAATAAGTTGTGAATTTGGGAAATACGAGTTACATGGATGTTACAGTGGAAATTTTTACAATCGAAATAAGTATTTCAATGGTTTTTTCTTGTTTCTTGGTTATAAGTATGTTACCCACAAACTTTTAAGCTCACCCCAAGATTCCTTCCCATCCCTAGGCGATGAGCAACATATCGAGTGATCGAGTCGAGCGTCAAGGCATCACTCCAACTTGCATTTTTTGTTCTTTTGAAGTTAGATTATTGTAAAACAAGGCTTTAGATGCATTTTGAGAAATTATTGTTCTTGTAAACCTTGTATTTTGGATTACATTGTAAAGTGGCTCGAAATGCCCACTAAAGCGTTGTAATATTCTTCTTTTGATGTGAATGAACTACTTATGCATTATGGTTGTTTGTGGCATTTCAAGTTTTGCATTGAAAAATTTCACGTGTTCATAGGGATAGGATTGTGTTCTGGATTTTGGGGAAAAGTTGCATTGATTTAGGTGGAATCAGCCAAAGTTGTCTGTATGAGAGTTGTAGCTTGCTCTTTTAGCTTTCCAACTACATAAAGTATACAATGTTTGGATATCGAAGTTGAGAGATATGATTATTTGAGTAGGTGATGTTGCATAGGGCGTGTTTCCCGAATAATTAGAGTGTATGGAGTAATATCGCACTAGGATTGTTTGATTTGGGAAGATTATGACTAAAAGGGATGTTAGGATGGGTTTAGGATCCTTTGGAGGGGTCTTGGAGGGTGAAAATTTCGTGACACCTGAAGGTTACATGGCCTGCCTGTGTAAAATCACATGAGTTGTGTGTTTCTGGGGCAGGAGCACATTTTCACCCGAAGGTTACACGGCCTGTCCGTGTAAAATCAAACAGTCCGTATGTTTTGACCTTCCAAATGATAGAATTTCATTTTAGAGTCTGCATGAAAGTTGTAGATTTAGAAGTCTTCTTTCAAACGGTCTAAAAATGAAGTCAATCCAACATATTTAGGGGAAGTTATGGCATTTGCGCTAAGGGTTGTACAATTAGAGTAAGGACATGAACATGTTGGATTCGTTTGGCCATAACTTCTCCGTCCGACCTCCGATTGAGGTGATTCTTGAACCAATGGATTCCTAATATGTTTTCTATCTTAACATGAAAATTGACAGAAATTGGTGTTAAATGCAGAAAGATTGGTGGAAAGAAATTGAGGGGTCGGTTGGCAGAGCATGATTGGGCCATGAACATACGTTGATTTCTTAAGCATAACATCATTTATAGAACTCCAATTGAGTTGATTCTTTCTCCAAAATAAACTAGAGACTAAGAGCTAAAAGTTTGAAGAAGTAAATTATGATTATTGTAATTTCATTATGTAAGCTTGCCTTTATGGCTTGAGATTTTTTGAGAATGATGATGAACCGATGATGGCAAATGAGGGTACATTGGCATAATCCGACAAGGAAACCCGCTAATGCTTTAGGATTCAAAGATAGTTGAGCTCCAGTATCGGGGCCCAACAGTTGTGGTATCAGAGCGACTAGGTTTAGTGATATCCTAGGCAACTAGGTGGGTAGTTTTCAAATATGAAGTGAACATGCATTATTTTAAATGAACAACTTGCATTGTTTTGAATTGTTTTACATGATTTGAAATTGTTTTTCATGAACTAAAGATTTTTAAATGTTTAAAATTGAAGAAGTGATTATGCCGACTCGAAGGAGAACTCGAGGAGCTCTGACTTGATTTGGCTCTCGCCAAGTGAGCACCGATGAATCGTATGCCTCACAAGCTGCAGGGACACATTCTGCTCCTGACTTTGAGGCATCTAGTGTGCAACACGAAGTGCCACCGCCTCCTCCTCCTATGCCACAAGTAAACCCTTTGGATCTACAATTCTTTCAAGCATTTGCTCAAGCTTTCTCATATGCCATGGGTCAAGGGTCACAAGCTCCGATGCCAACTCTGGTGGAGAGGAGTGGACAGTATGATAAACTCCGCAAGTATGGCGCTGTGGACTTCAATGGGACTACAAATCCTGAAGAGACTGAAGCATGGCTGAAGAGCACAGAGAGAGTCCTAACTCAGATGAAGTGCAATGATGAAGAGAAACTGGACTATGCAGTCAGTTTGTTACAAGGAGATGCACTCCACTGATGGGAATCAGTGCCCCATAGTCAAGTTATGCCTCCGGTACTGACCTGGAGAGATTTCGTGGAAGTGTTTAGGAAGAAGTATCTCTCCAGGGTGTATATTCAAGAGAAGGCCAGGGTGTTCCTAAATCTCATAGAGAGGGACATGAGTGTGAGCGAGTATGATCTGAAGTTCACCCAGATTTCCCAGTATGTGGCCAACATTGTGACAAATGAGGAGGACAAGTGCCGTAAGTTTGAGGGGGGACTTCATCTAGGGATCAAGGAGAAGGTGCTGATCCATACTTTTTATGACTACCAGCTATTGGTAGATGCGGCCCTCCAAGCAGAGAAACTGGAGAACATTAAATATGAAGTTAATAAGAAGAGGAAGAGCCAGGAACAGTCTACTAAGAAGGGAATGAGTGCTCCGATGCCTGAGAGGAGTACAAAGAGTTACCATACACAGAGTGAAGTGAGGAGTAGTGGCCCCGCCAAGAACAAGCAAGCAAGGGCAATTTTAGGGCAAGCCTCAAGTGTGGGAGGCACGGGAAGGATGGGGAGGAGCCAGTACACAAACCCCCAATGTATTGTGGGAAATTTCACAAAGGAGAGTGCTTCAAGTTAATTGGAGCATGCTTTCGATGCAGAGAGAAGGGACACATGATCAAGGACTGTCCCCAAGCAACAAGGCAAGAGGGATCACAGATGCAAGCCTCAAGGAGAGCAGAGACAGTGGGGACCAGGCCGGTCACTGAGGTGGGCAATTTTAGAGCTGCAAGGAAGACTGTTCCTCCAGGAAGGCCAAGGGGACAGGCTCAGGCTCAGGCAAGGGTGTTCTCTATGACCAGAGAGGAAGATGCAGCCGCACCTGAAGTTGTCACGGGTATGGCTCAGTTATTTAATTCCAAAGTATATGTCTTGATTGATTCTAGTTTTACACATTCTTTTGTTTTTACAAACATGGTTTTACATGATGTGAATTTGGTGCCTCTGGATAGTCCCTTGATTGTTAGCACTCCTTTAGGGAGGAAGTGATAATAAGTCAAGTATATAGAGACTGTGAACTGATTATTGAAGGTGCGAGACTGGTAGTAGACTTATTGCCTCTAGAGCTGAAGGGTCTAGATGTTATACTGGGCATGGATGCTATGGAGAAATATTGCGCAAAGTTAGATTGTAGCCTCAATGAGGTAGAGTTTGACTTTGGCAATGATGAGAAGGTGATTTTCAGGGGAGATAGAAGAACCTCATCACCCGAAATTATTTCGACCTTGCTCGCTGATCAGATGATGAAAAAGAGATGTGAAGCCTTCTTGGCACACATCGTGGACACTAACATAAATGAAGGGAAGTTAGAAGATTTTTCAATTGTGGGGGAGTTTCCAGACATGTTTCCAGAGGATTACCTAGGTTGCCACCGGTGAGGGAAATTGAGTTTGCCATTGACTTGATTCCCGAAACCGCACCCATTTCTATACCACCATATAGAATGGCTCCAGCAGAACTGAAGGAACTCAAGGAACAGTTGGAGGAACTGTTAGAGAAGGGGTTTATTTGATCGAGTTCATCACCATAGGGAGCTTCGGTTCTATTTGTTAAAAGGAAGGATGGGATATGGTGTATGTGCATCGACTATCGAAGACTCATCAAGGAAACTGTTAAGAACAAGTACCCTCTATCTCGGATTGATGATCTGTTTGACCAGTTGCAGGGAGCAAGGGTCTTTTCCAAGATTGATCTTAGGTCAGGCTATCATCAACTCATAATCAAGGAGTCTGATGTAAGCAAGACAATCTTTAGGACTCGTTATAGGCGTTATGAGTTCCTAGTTTTCCATTCGAACTGATCAATGCTCCGACTGCATTCATGGATCTTAGGAATAGGGTCTTCAAGGAGTTTCTAGATCAGTTTGTCATAGTTTTTATTGATGACATTCTGGTTTATTCCAAGAGTGAAGGGGAACATGAGGAACATCTCAGGAGAGTGTTGCAATTATTAAGGGAGAAGGAATTTTATGCCAAATTCAGCAAATGTCAATTCTAGCTTCATGAAGTGATTTTCCTTGGACATGTGATTTCAAAAGATGGGGTGCATGTTGATTCAAAGAAAATTGAAGCATGGTGAATTGGCAGGCACCGAAGACAGTGGCAAAGGTGAGAAGTTTTCTGGGTCTGGCAGGATATGATAGGAGGTTTGTGGAAGGACTTTCTATGATAGCTGCTCCGATGACCAAGTTACTGAGGAAGAATCAGAAGTTTATCTGGAGTGACAAATGTCAGAAAAGTTTTGAGGAGCTCAAGTGCAGATTAACAAGTGCTCCAGTTTTGATTTTTCCTACTTGAGATGAGGGTTATATAGTATACAGTGATGCTTCAAGAAAGGGTTTGGGTTGTGTGTTAATGCAAGTAGACAAGGGAATAGCTTATGCCTCGCGGCTGATAAAACCTTATGAATTGAATTACTCGACCCATGATCTAGAGTTGGCAATGGTAATTTTTGCTCTGAAGATTTGGAGACATTATTTGTATGGGGTACAAACAAAGATTTTTATAGATCATAAAAGTCTCAAGTATTTATTGAGCTAAAAGGAACTGAATTTGTGATAGAGAACGTGGTTAGAGTTGCTCAAGGATTATGACCTGTTGATTGAATACCATCCAGGGAAGGCAAATGTGGTGGCAGATGCCTTGAGTAGGAAATCCTCTATAGCTCATGTTCAAATAGTGTATCTGCCGTTATTGGAAGAAATGACGAAGCTTAGATTATGCTTGAAATAGGAGGAACCTGATTGTGTTATTGCTAATTTCAGGGTGAGACCGATACTCAGAGAGAAAGTTAAGGAGTTACAAACACAGGATGCAGAATTGAGTAAGCTCCGAGAAGAAATTCAGAATGGCAAGAAATCTAAAGTGGTAGTGAGGGATGATGGACTTATGGTTATCAGAAACAGATTTTGTATTCTGAATGTTAGGGAAGTAAAGGAGGAAATACTAGATGGGGCACACATTGCGCCTTATGCCATACATCTGAGTAGCACCAGGATATATAGAGATCTGAAAGAACATTTCTTGTGGAAAGGCATGAAGAGAAATGTAGTTGAGTATGTGAGCAAGTGTCTAGTATGTCAGCAAGTCAAGCCTGAGAACCAAGCACCTTTGGGCAAGTTAAGGTCATTGTCCATTCCTGAATGGAAGTGGCAGTGGGTGACTATGGATTTTTTGATGGGTTTGCCCAAGACCAGTAGGAAGCATGATGCTATATGGGTTGTTGTTGATTGGTTGACGAAGTCAACTCATTTCCTAGCAATTAAGCAGACTGATTCTATGAATATGCTAGCAAAGAAGTTTATTGATGAGATAGTGAGATTGCATGGAATTCCAGACTCTATAGTTTCTGACAGAGATCCTCGGTTCACTTTGAGATTCTAGGGAAGCTTGTAAGAAGTTTTAGGCACCAAGTTACAGTTTAGAACTGCTTTTCATCCCTAGACAGATGGTCAATCTGAAAGGACCATTCGGACACTGGAAGGAATGCTCAGGGCATTGTGATGGATTTCAGGGGCGCTTGGGATGAGCACTTGCCATTGATTGAATTTGCTTATAATAGTTCCTACCACTCGAGCATTCAGATGGCTCCTTATGAAGCATTGTATGGAAGGAGATGTAGATCTCCAATATGCTAGGATGAAGAAGGAGAAAGAAAATTAATCGAACCAGAGTTACTTCAGATGACAGTGGACGAGGTTAATTTGGTTAAGCAACGGTTTAAAGCAGCACAGGATAGAATGAAGAGCTACACTGATGCACATTGAAGGAAATGGAGTATGAAGTGGGTGAAAAAGTTTTCCTTAAAACATCTCCTTGGAAAGGAGTCATGCTGTTTGGTAAGAAGGGTAAGTTGAGTCTAAGATATGTGGGACCTTATGTGATCCTTGAGAGGATCGGATCGCTAGCCTATAGGTTGGTGCTACCACCGGAATTGTCTTAAATACATGATGTCTTCCATGTTTCCATGTAAAGGATGTATAGAGTGGATCAGATCCTTCCCATATAATTCAGACCACTGAGGTTCAGTTGAGAGATGATCTAACTTATAAGGAGACTCTAGTGGAGATCTTGGATAAGAAGGAGAAGGTTTTGAGGAACAAGACAGTCCAGCTGGTCAAGGTTTTGTGGAGAAACCATTCTGTGGAAGAGGCCACGCGGGAGCCCTTGGAAGCCATGAAGGAGAAGTATCTGTACCTCTTAGATAATTCAGGTAAGAATTTCGAGGACAAAATTCTTTTAAGAGGGGAAGAAATGTTAGCCCCGGAAAATTTTTTATTTTATTAAGCATGATTTAAAGAAGTTTTGAGGTCTTGATAGATTAATTTATCTTGGAATCAATTAGCATGTTAATATGAGCTAGACTATATGGCATAGGTTAAATTAATTAAAGTGGTAGGGTGGTAAGAATATATAAGGGGCATTGTGGGAAGATCACTTAAGTTTTAAAGACATAAGGCTTTAAATGAAGGGCAAGTTGGACATTTTAGCTTCATTAGGAGTATAAAATGGAAGAAAGAAGACTTGTCTTGCATGGGAAGAGACAGAAAACAAAATTGAAGAGAAGAGGGAGATAATTTCACGAGTTTGGAGAAAAAGGGAGAGTTTTGCTAGGTTTTAATTTTTCTTAACCTTCAAGAGGGATTTTGAGAGTGAGCAAGAAAGGAAAAAGGAAGAGGAAGGCTAAACCTTCAATTTGAGCCAAGAAAATCATTATTTTGGTGAAGATTTAAAGTAAGTGTATGTTTAATCTTTTAGATTTTGGAAGGGGTTTTGGTTCAAATATCCTAGGAAATGTATGGGTTTAAGTATTCTAAGGTCAATTTTATGAATATGTTTCCTTGGAATGTCCAATTTGAATTCCTCTTAATTTGGGGCTTTTACCAATGTTGAAGAAAACCAAGAGAGGCAAGAGGAATAAGAGTAGAGGCTTTTTGGGCAAGGTTTGCAAGCAAGGAATTAAGGTGGGTGACATTTTTATAATTGAGTTAATGAGCCATGAATGTTCTTCAATTAAATACAATTTAATGATTTCCTACTACCCTATGAATGTGTATTTATTGCTCTCTAAATGCTTCAGAATGTGCCATATGTGGTTGTTTGTGAATTTTGGGAATGAATTCAAATTGCTTCTCAATTGATGTAATTGTTGCATTTGAATGAGCTGAGAAATGGCTTTTATGCTTGGTATAGGAATGTGGTTGTTGAATTGTGAAATGATGATGGGCATGCATATGAAATAGGTCATGTTCATGAAAGACAAGTTTGTTCTAAATGTTGCCATTTGGGAAATCTATTTTCAAGTCATGAATATATATTATGTGGGTTTGTGATAGTCCCGCAAGAATGTCACGTGCACGTTGACCAAGTTATAGGCTTCTTCCGCCTGCCCGCTAGTAGCACGGAGCTCCTTCATGGACTCCCTCAAGTTTACAATTACATAGGACCATTATATGGAAATGTGTAGTGCGTCATGTTTATGGATCTACCCAAACCATTTGTGATGTGCTTATGTGTTTATGATTGTGACAAGTTTGATGAATGCATGATTCATGATGTTTTATAAATTGCTTGACAAGTTGTGAATTTGGGAAATATGTGTTACATGGATGTTACAATGGAAATTTTTACAATCGAAATAAGTATTTCAATGGTTTTTGCTTGTTTCTCGGTTATAAGCATGTTACCCATGGTCTTTTAAGCTCACCCCCCTCCATTCCTTCCCATCCACAGGCGATGAGCAAGACATCGAGTGATCGAGTCGAGCGTCAAGGCATCACTCTAACTTGCATTTTTTCTTCTTTTGAAGTTAGATTTTTGTAAAACAAGGCTTTAGATGCATTTTGAGAAATTATTATTCTTGTAAACCATGTATTTTGGATTATGTTGTAAAGTGACTCAAAATGCCCACTAAAGCGTTGCAAAATTCTTATTTTGATGTGAATGAACTACTTATGCATTATGGTTGTTTGTGGCATTTCAAGTTTTGCATTGAAAAATTTCAAGTGTTCATAGGGGTAGGATTGTGTTCAGGCTTTGGGGGAAAAGTTTCATTGATTTAGGTGGAATCAGCCAAAGTTGTCTTCATGAGAGTTGTAGCTCGTTCTTTTAACTTTCTAACGACATAAAGTATACAATGTTTGGATATCAAAGTTGAGAGATATGATTATTTCTGTAGGTGATGTTGCATAGGGCGTGTTTCCCGAATAATTAGAGTATATGGAGTGATATCGCCCTAGGATTGTTCGATTTGGGAAGATTATGAATAAAAGGGGATGTTAAGATGGGTTTAGGATCCTTTAGAGGGGTCTTGAAGGGTGAAAATTTCGTGACATCTGAAGGTAACAAGGCCAGCCCGTGTAAAATCACACGAGTTGTGTGTTACTGGCGCAGGAGCACATTTTTACTCGAAGGTTACACGGCTTGCCCGTGTAAAATTACACATTCCGTATGCTTTGACCCTCGAAATGATAGAATTTCATTTCAGAGTCTTCAGAAAAGTTGTATATCTAGAAGTCTTTTTTTAAACTGTCTAAAAACAAAGTCAATCTGACACCTTTAGTGAATGTTATGGCATTTGCGCTAAGCGATGTACAATTTGAGTAAGGACATGAACATGTTGGATTCGTTTGGCCATAACTTCTCTGTCTGACCTCCGATTGAGGTGATTTTTCAAGTGATAGATTCCTAATACATTTTTCTATCTTTAAATGAAAATTGACCGCCATTGGTATTAAATTCAGAAAGATTGGTGGAAAGAAATTGTGGGGTCGGTTGGGAGAGCATGATTGGGCCATGAACATACGTTGATTTCTTAAGCATAACTTCATCTATAGAACTCCGATTGAGTTGATTCTTTCCCCAAAATAAACTAAACACTAAGAGCTAAAAGTTTGAAGAAGTAAATTATGATTATTGTAATTCCATTATATGAGCTTGCCTTTATGGCTTGAGATGTTTTGAGAATGATGATGAACTGATGATGACAAATGAGGGTACGTTGGCATAATCCGACAAGGAAACCCTCTCATGATTTAGGATTCAAAGATAGTTAAGCTCCAGTATCGAGGCCCAATAGGTTTACCTAAGGTTAAAAGCACTAAGGCATTAAAAAATGGGCAAGGTGGACTTTTCTCATTCATTAAGGGTTAAATGGGAAAGAAAAGGTATAGTTTTGGGCTAGAAAAGAAGAAAAAAGTGAATAGGTGAAAGAAGAAGTGTTATACCAAAATCAAAAGTGAGAAAGTGAGGTTTCGGTGAAGTTGAGAAAAGAATAGAGTTTTGGGCTAGGTTTCATGTTTTCATAGTCTTAACGAGAGACTTTAAGGTTACTTAAGAAGAGAAAAAGAAAGAGGAATGGAAGAGCTTTCTTTAGAGCCAAAAATCTCATAAATTGGTGAAGATTCAAGGTAAGTTCGATTTTTTTTATACTTGGGTATATGGAAGGGGTTTTGGTTCATGAATTTTAGGAAATACATGGGCTTTAGAAATCTAGAGTCAATTTTAGTGAATGTGCTTTATGGGTTCTTAATTTTGAATTCCTATTGAATGGGAATTTTATCATTTATAAAGGAAATCAAGGAGGGGATCAAGAGAGGTAAGGGGAGCAAGAGGAAAGACATCTTTAAGCCAATTCCTAAGCAAGGATTTCAAGGTGGGTTACAGTTTTATAACTAAGTGATAAGCCATTAATGTTTTCTTTTAAATGATGGAAATAAATGATTTCAACTATTTCATGAACATACTTTATAACTTTGTGAATGCTTTGAGAATGTGTTATGTGTTTCGTATGAGCATTTGTGTTGACGAATTATGAAAAGATTGTGGAAATGATTTTGAAAAGATGCTATGTTTGAGAAATCAAGTTTTGAAAATATGCCACGTTTGGCAACAAGTTAACAAGTTATGAAATACATGTTATGTGGGTTTGGTTTGGTCCATTCTGTATGTCAAGTGCACTTTAACTAAACGCTTCTTCTGCCTGCCCGCTAATGGCGTAGAGCTCCTTCATGGACTCCCTCATGTTTACGACTACACAAAACCACTTAGTGGGATTGTGTTAGTTCATTCTGTTCATGACTACGTAGGCCCATTCCATGGAAATGTGTTAGTTCATTCTGTTTATGGACCTTCCAAACCATTTAGATGTGTTTATGTGCTCATCATATGTTGACAAGATTGATATATACCTAATTTGTATTATTGAAAATTTGGTTGAGAATTGGAGAATTATTTACTTTGTAATGCAATGTGAATTTTGTTAGAATGAAAATAAATGTTTCAATGGTTTTTGCTTGTTACTGGTTATAAAATTGTTATCCACGAGCTTTAAACTAATCCCCATTCCTTCCCATCTCCAGGTAACGAGCAAGAGATCGAGTGAAAGAGAATCAAGGCATCACTCCAAAATTTGCATCTTTTGTGTTTTAAGCTAGATTTGTAACTACAAGGCTTTAGTTGCATTTTGAGCAAATTACTGTTCATGTATTTTTTTTTGTATTTTGTCATTTTGGGATATTGATGTATTGTGGTTGAAAATGCCCACTAAAGCTTTGTAAAAACTCTTATATTTTGATGTTAATGAAGTATGTTTGTGTTTTGCCGATGATATTTCAATTTTGTTCATTGCATTTTCAAGTTTTCCATAAGGCTGAGATTTTTTGTTTAGACTTTGGGGGAAATACTGTATTGATCTAGGCAGAATTGGACAAAGTTTTTGCTTCAAATTGTAGATCTTTCTTCTAGCTTTCCATTGATATAAAGTATGAAATTTTTGCATAATGGAGTTGGGAGATATGATCATTAGAAGTTTGTGATGCTATTTAGGATGGACATTCGGGACAACTATATTGTTTGGAAATTTTGACCCTTATAGTGGCAGAAATTATTTTTAAGTTCTTCATGGAATTGTAGATCTTTCTTTTAACTTTCCATTTATATAAAGTTTTTAAATTTTGGAGTTTTGGATCAAAAGTTAAGGAAGTTTGAATTTGAGATGTCAGTGAAAAAGAAAGAGTCGCAGGTCCACCATCGCGATCATGCATGTGCACTATCGTGACTCTGCAGGACCACCCGAATGTCGCGGTCGTGCATGCGCACTATCGTCGCAGTCGTGCATGCACACGATCGCGACTTCCCTATTTGTCCAAGGGAGACTATTTTCTGAAAATACTTTGATCTTTTTATTATAACTTCTTATCTAAACCTCTAGATAATATGATTTTTGAAGCATTGGATTCGTAACACATTTCTATATCTTTTCATAAAAATTTATAGCTTTTGGTATTAAGTTGGAAAAGTTTGGTTGAATCAAATTGAGGGGATCGTTTGGAAGAATATGAGTTGGATATTTTTACTGAATATGCTTCGATATTTTGGTGATATCATGATCTATAGAGCTCCAAATATGATGATTCTTATCTCTACATAAACTAGAGACATAGAGCTACAAATATTATGAAGAGAATGAATTTTTATTCAGACTCTAAGACTTTAAATTTCTGGATGGAATTTGAGTATAATGTACTATTTTAGTTTATTAATAGTCCGAAATTATGGGCTACAACTTTTAGATTTTTTGCACCAAAGTGCATGATTTTCATGTCATTGGAGACTTAAGACAATGGGGAACAAATTTTCTAAAGAAGACTAATTGAAATTCTTTTTTAAGGTTTCCCAAAATCTACTCGGAAGTAGGTGAAATGAGTTCATTTTTAAGGTTTGACTGGTGTGAGCACGTCACCCTTATGGTTTGCGCATCCAGATGTCACATAGGATGTCAGACATGTGACAGACAAGGGCGAGGTCCCAACATGGGGGTGTAAGAAAGAGTTCTTGCATTGTTTTGACTAACTCTCTCCTCTCACCTATGCATGGTCCAAACCTAGAATGAGAAGTGTCTAATTTTTTCCTTCTTTCTTCTAAGAAAATACTCCTCCAAAGTGTTTCTTTTCCTTTCCCACTAAAAGTTTTGTTAACCAAATTGTCCTAGAAGAACAGGAGGTAAATCCAATTGGTTGATGATACAATAACTGGTAGAGGATAGATTGACAAAGGAAAGGATTCAAAAGCAAAGGCTTTGGATACAAGAAGAAGGAAAGGATAGCGCAGCAAGGAATTGAAGTTGTAGCGAAGGAAGGAGTTGGTGATAATTTTCAACTTGTTTATGTTTAATATTATCCTTATACCATATCATGTATAGATTGGCATGATGATTTGGATATATAACTTCCGTTGCAAAAAAGATTTCTAAAAAGTTTTGAAACCTACAGACTCTCCAAATATGGTGTAGCGCCCCCTCACCGTAGGGTACACACCGGGACGCCCGTGGGTCATTCCGACGCATATCCCACAGCAAGGAAGTGCTACTATCAAAACGATCACTAAATAC
>JANVCQ010017462.1:0-12674 GCA_025531925.1 Erythroxylum plowmanianum
TCAGTTTTTAGAACAAGTTTTTCAAAGATTTGATTAACTCTGATTTATCAAAGCCTTTGTGGAAAGAACTTTTTTTTAACAAAACATTTTTTGAAAGAATCTTAAAAAAGTGGATTACACAATTCAACCCCCCCTTCTTGTGCAATTGTATATCGTATTTTAAGCATTGTTCTAACGTGTGATTTACTTCACATTAGTGTTAAGATATTAATTATTTTTATATGTTTTAGTTTTCTTTGTCATTTTGTTTTCACAATTAATTATTTAGCGAGCACAATAAATAATAAGTGTGGGGAAAAGGATAGACTTGTAATTTATTTACAAAATTTTCTCACACTTATTCAAAGTTTTAAGCACAAATGACAAAATCACGGTGAGACAAGGAGATCCCTAGGAATCGACAAAAAGGAGAAGGTTCCTCAACTTCAGCTTAGCCTCCAGAGCGACTGAGGATATTACTGTTTAATGTTGGTGCCTAGGAGGAACAATACCATATGTTAAAGGATAAGAAGTTTGATACTAACCAATTCATCAATTGGGAGGTACTAGAGCAAGTAGGCTTAGCCCAACAAGTTTGGGAACTTGTCAACATTGGCACATAGTTTTGATTTTTCGAGATTGAGGAGCTAGCCTACAGAGAGCTTACACTAAATGTCTTCTCCAAATTCTTTATAGAGAGAGGTAATTGTGACGGGGATCAACCTAACACCATCCAATTTTGGATGATGGAAAAAATGTACCAGATGAGCTACATGAAGTTCTCTGTCACAATGGATCTTTACGAATGGGAGTACATGGGGACACCAAAGTACCTTGCACTACAGATATACTTTCCTTATGGATTTTCCCCTTAATAATTATGATGGATGGTTAGCATAAAAAATGACTACGACCAAAGTAAAGTCTAAAGCTTCTACATTACAACATCCTACACTCAAATACATCCATGTTATTTTGAGTCACGCATTGTGTGAGGCTCCAAATTACATCCTAGTAGAGCGTTACATGTCCATGAAAGTATATGTGATAGGAGTTAATGATTATGATTTGATTGTGTATTACTTAAGTCTTGAATTTTGGTTTGATGGATTATAATTAGTAGCTTAGAATTAATTGTTACCATTGGAAAATTGAAGAATTAAAATGTACTTTTGGACTAGGAGCAACTTCAAGTGTCAAGACAAGTTGATACATGGAAAGTGTAGATGACTAAACTTATAAATTGGGTGACATTTGGCATGGATAATTAAATGACAAATGGACTAAGTAATTAAATAACATTTGGTAACATATATATAGGAGAAGTGGATTACATACATTGGTGACAAATGCCATATTGAGATAGTGACACCTAACAACTTATGTGTTAAGCCACTATAGGGATAGTTTCACTCCAAAGTCTCAAATTTTGTAGCAAGAAAGCTACATCATGCTATCTTCTATGTTGTTGTCTTTTTGGTGTTAAGATCATCCTAATTCCACTTGATCTTTGAATTATATTTGTTGCATGGAAGGCTAGATTGGCTTGTTCATTGAAGTAGGAGTTTAAATTAAGTGGAATTCTAAACTTGATGGCATGTGATAATACAAATTCTATGATGTTTGAATTAGGATAGAATATGTGTTATGTTTAAGATAAAATGAGTTTTGGAAAATGATGTTTGATGAGGAATTAAAGCATAATTAAGGTATAATTGAGGTGTAATTAATGGACTATGATGAAGGTGTATTGAATTGAGTATGAAGGTGTTAAAATATGGAAACCAATTTAGTGCAATTGGATAGTGAACCTTTGGTTCACTCATCCCACAATCGTGGGAGCTACATTAGTTCTTTCCCACAGTCGTTGAAATGCTTTGAAATGGGAAAAATTTTGTTTTGTGCAATTGTTGAACCACATAAGGTTAAGACACTTTACAATGGTATATTTGAACTTGGTTAAGGTTTAAAATGAACCTAGTTTGATGTTGGATTAATTGGTTAAAGGTTGAATAAGTTTTGGAATGTCAATTGAGGTGATAACTTAAGGAATGAAATGTTGATATCAATGCATCCAATTTTATAATATTTGAATTGTTCAAGGGATAAAGGTGTTCTTATGAACACAAATATGATCCAAAGGATTTAAGTAATGTGATTTAGTTATGAATGTTTGAGAATTACGAATTTATGTGAACATATATGATGTGTAATTACTTAATACCATTATTGATGCATTGTTACAAATGTTGAAATTCATAAGGCATATTAAATTGTTCAGGTGTGAAAGAATGTATTCAATTTGAGCATAAGGAATTAAATTCCTGCGTTATTTATTATTTGCCTTACATGTGATTCTGAAATGTGATATGTGCTGCTTTAAACCTACCATGTCCTAGTTATAGGTAAATAGGCATGCCTCAAAGGGTATGCAGCTGCTTCTGTACTTAGACACCATGGTGTCTTCAGTTCTTAAACACTATAGTGTCTTCTGTTTTAGAGACTCATGTCTCTTATGCTTTTGTAGATACCAATCATAGGTATCTTATGTTCTATTTCGGTTACCCACTTCTATAAAAAGGATTAATAGGCAATTTTGTATGTGTTTTGATATTTTTTCTACTATGAAATGATCATGTCTTGTTTTGATACTTTTATATTATATACTGATGAAAGTATATTATGTTCTGATGCATTTATGTTATGTTCTGATGCAATTAATAGTTTGGTTACTCTCTGATTTGAATAATTAAAGATTTCTTGTGATAAGCCATGATTCATTTGCTTATAAATGCTAGATGAATATTTGACGCAGTCGCCATCTTGTATAATGTTTAGTTATTCCCCACTAAGCTATATACTTAGCACGGTAGTTTTTTCCCTGCGTAGGTCTCGATAAAATGGATTAAGGTTGGGACAACCGCAGTGGCCAAAGAAGGATGTGTTATATTTTGGAAGATGTTTTGTATAAGTTTTTGAGTTATATTTAAAATTATGAGACATATTTGTATAACTCAACATTCGAATGAAATATGAAGTATGTTCCCTTATTTTTAGGATTTGCTGTAATATCTTGGTATGTTCTAGATTTGTTTTGTATGGCATTCGTATATCCTCTTAGGAGGTATTAGGGTGATACACATTAAGTTGTTAGGGTGACAATTGGAGAGTCATTAGGAACGTAGACATGTACTACCTATAGAGTATGAGCGAGAGGATGCCAATTCACCTAGGACATGCACTTGTCCAATTTATCAGGTGTTAGAGTGAAGATAGGAAGGTCGACACAATTTGTTTTGGACCTTACAGATTGGCAGGACATATGGGTTTATTTGATTGACTACCATCTATGTGGCAGATAACAACTATACTAGTGCTTAATCTAGCAGTGATGCAACGTATACTATGGTACGTAGACATTAGGGCCCCATATGAGATATCTACAGACTTATTGTGAAGTTCGATGAGCTAGCAATGGAGGGTGGAAATAGAGTAGAGCCACCTTTAGCAAAGCAACCACCATAATTAATTGCATTAATATTTATCCAATCTAATATTTTTTAACCTATATTCACTAGGTTAGTCTATACTCGACTCACCAGGTAAATCTACTTTCTCCTTTACGAGCGAGCTACTATAAATCTATTTGATATACTCCTTATACTAAATTCTAGTTATTATTATTATAATTATAAGATACTTTTTATATTTACTTTACATTGATTTGATTTACAATCTATTTCCATAGATTATCTGCATAATGACTGATTCAAGAATTCAATCAAAAAAGCCATTTTATTATTATTTTATTTTTTCTATTTGTTATAGTAGGATTAATTGTTTAATATTAATTGGTTGTTGTCCTCAATAGTAAAATAAAACAAACTATTTCTCTGGGAAAAACCAATCAAAGAATTTCATTATACGCCTTTTGCAAATTGGGCCAATTCCAATTTTAATTTACTAGCTACTTATTTCATAGCTTTAATTTGAGTTGCAGAGCTCACTCTGAAGGCTTTGAATTCACCTTGACGATTATGTCACATTACTATTATAAATATAACCCATAATTTCTAATATACCTATTGCAACTCCTAATATAAGAGTAAAAATAGGTATAAGCATCCCTAGAATTTCATAGATCCCATTTAAGTTTAAGGATTCCAATCAGAATAAATTATAAAAGAGAAACAATAAAAAATGGATCCAAACTCTGCAAAACTGGGAACTCTTCCTCATTCTTCAATTTGCAGGTAGAATGGAAAGAATTATGAGACGAAAGGAAAGAATTATGAGACGAAAGGCCTACAGGAAATGAATGGGAAGATCAAAATGTTAAAAGAAGAAAGGATTTTTTTATTAGACACATGGAATTAGCTAAGCATTTTATTCGAACAAATATAGAGCTAGAATGGATAGTTTTATGTCTATTACTTGTTTTTAGAGTAGAACTACTTATAGCGAAGCAACCACCCAATCAATGTTGGGCACCCCGCCTTCGTGGGTCATGTGCTCGACATCCTAAGTGACATCTGAACGCGTGTTCCACAAGGGTGGCGAGCCCACACCAAGACAGAGATCAAAACAACTTACTTCCTATTTTCGAACAGATTTTGGGAAACCCCAAACTAAAACTTTGTATCTAACTTGTTTAGAACATTTGTGGCTCTATGTCTCTGGTTTATTTAGAGACAAGAGTCATCTCATTGGAGATCCCATAACAAAGTTATGGCTGAAAGAATCAAACAAGGTTTTAACCTCAATCATATTGCATATGTCTTGGGGAAATTAGCATAACTGTCATTTGGCATATCAGATTAAGATTATCTTAGGACGTTTTGATAGAAGACTTCGAGATCTACAACTTTCATGAAGATCTCAAAGACAGATTCTATCATCTGAAGGGTCAAAAATAGAGCAGACAATATGATCAAACGAATAGTGTACAGAAGAAGAAGTTTAGGTCACATAAGTAGAAAACAAACGAAGCAAAAAGCAGACGAAGAAAAAAGTAGACGAAGCAAAAAGCAAACGAAGCATAAACCAGATGAATTAGAGTCAACTTAAGATGAAGTAAAGTCTACTTAAGATGATGCAACTCTTAAGACGAAGCGGAGTCAACTTAAGACGAAGCAAAACGATGCAACTCTTAAGATGAAGCGGAGTCAACTTAAGACAAAGCAAAATCAACTTACAACGATGCAACTCTTAAGATGAAGCAGAGTAAACTTAAGATGAACCAAAGTCAACTTAATACGATGCAACTCTTAAGACAAAGCGAAGTCAACTTAAGATGAAGCAAAGTCAACTTAAGATGATACAACTCTTAAGACGAAGCGGAGTCAACTTAAGACGAAGCAAAGTCAACTTAAGACGATGCAACTCTTAAGACGAAGTAGAGTCAACTTAAGATGAAGCAAAGTCAACTTAAGACGATGCAAGCCTTAAGATGAAGCGGAGTCAACTTAAGATGATGCAACTCTTAAAACGAATGACGTCATCACAGACGATACAATTTTATAGATGATATGACGTCATCCCAGATGATACGTCTTTATAGACGATACCACTTTATACTCCTAAGCATCTCCCCTTCTAAGGATCATAACTCCCCAGATGTCCCAAAATTCTATACTATATATCGTTGGAAAGCTAAAAGAAAGACCTACAACTTTCTAGAAGGCAGATTTGTCTAAATCAGCCTAGATTAATCCAGATCTTCCCCTGGTGTCCAAACATAAAATTTTCCCTTATGAAAACTTAAAAATGCAATGAACAAACTTGAGAGAGAGAGAGTCATGAGCAAAAATGCAATTATATTCCATTTGCATCAAAAGATAAGAGTTTTACAAAGCTTTAGTGGACATTTCAAGCCAAAAATACATTAATATCTTACAATCCCAAATTACAAAAGATATATGAACCATGATTTGCTCAAAATGCAACTAAAGCCTTGCTTTACAAGATTGGCTTCAAATACAAAATAAACAAATATCGGAGTGATGCCTTGACCCTTGACTACTCGATATCTTGCTCATCACCTGGATATGGGGGAGGAGAATGGGGGTGAGCTTAAAGCTCGTGGGTAATAATTTTATAATTGGTAACAAGCAAAACCATTTATAAAGTCATTTCTAATGCAGAAATTCACGTTTATGCAAATTATGTATGCATCACTCTTATCAACTTATCATGAACACTTAAGCATATCAAAATGGTTTGGGTAGATCCATAAACATGAAGCACTACACATTTTCACATAATGGTCCTGTGTAGTCGTGAACTTGAGGGAGTCCATGAAGGAGTTCCGGGTTACTAGTGAGTAGGCGGGAGAAGACTTTAACTTGGTCAACATGCACATGACGATTCTTGAGGGACTACCACAAACCCACATAACACATATTTGATGAACTGAAAATAGTTTGCCTAATTGGTACTTTTTTGCAAAACTTGTATTTCATGAGCACGAAATATTTCATATACATTTCCAAAACTTGATTTCATAAACTTGCTATTCTTTCAAAAATCATTTCCATCGTTTAATTTATCAACAATTAACACAATTCAAATACAACCATGTAACACAATCTCACAATATTTAAAAAGCAATAAATGCACATGAATAAGGTAGTTGAAAAATCATTTATTGTCATTTCTTGAAAGAAACTTTAATGGCTTATTACTTAATTATAAAAGTGAAACCTACCTTGAATTTCCTTGCTTATAACTTGCTCAAATGTACCTCTCCTCTTGCTTCTCTTGCCTCCCTTGATTTTCTTTAACATTGATACAAATCCCAAATCAGTAGGAATTCCAATTGAGAACCCAAAGAAACATATGCATAAAATTTATCCTAGAATACTTAAACACATGCATTTCCTAAACTCTTTGTACCAAAACCTTTCCAAGAATCCAAAAGATTTAACATCAACTTACCTTAAATCTTCACCACTTAATGACTTTCTTGGATGAAAAGAAGGCTCTCATCTTCCTTTTCCTTTTTCCCTTCTTGCTCAACTTCAAAATCACTCTTTAAGACTAAGAAAAATCAAAACCTAGCATAACTCTCTTCTTTCTTTTCTTTTTCTCTTTTTTTCGTGCTTCTCTCTTCTCTCTTTTCTTCAATCACATTTTTGGTTTCTTCCAACTCAAGCCCACCTTTCATCTTCTCCTTCTATACCCTTAATGGTTGCTCAATGTCCATTTTGCCCTTCATTTAAATCCTTATGGTTTCTAAACTTATGTGACTTGCCAAATTTGCCCTCACACACTCTTACTACTTTAATATGTCAATTCCCTTAACCTATGTCATATTATCTTACCCATATTAGCAAGCTAATTAATTCCAACATATTAATCTAACGAGACCCCAAAATTAATTTAATCATACTTATTTATTATAGAAACAATTCAGGGGCCAACATTTCTCCCCCTCTTAAATGAATTTTGACTTCGAAATTTCTTACCTGAGTCATTGAAGAGGTGTGGATACTTTTCCCTCATGACTTCTAAGGGCTCCCATGTGGCCTTTTCTACAAAATGATTTCTCCACAAGACTTTAACCAGTTTAGCTGTCTTGTTCCTGAGGATCTTTTCCTTGGTGTCCAAGATCTCCACTGGAATCTCCTCATAACTCAGATCATCTCTCAACTAAACCTTAGCGATCTGAATGATATGGGAGGGATCCGATCTATACCTCCTCAACATGGACACATGAAAGACGTCATCTATCTGTGACAATTCCGGTGGCAACGCCAACCTATAGGTTGGTGGTCCAATCCTCTCAAGAATTTCATAGGGACCCACATATCCCAGACTCAACTTACCCTTCTTGCCAAACCTCATGACTCCTTTCCAATGAGACGTCTTAAGAAAGACCTTCTCACCAACTTCATACTCCATCTCCTTTCGGTATGCATCAGTATAACTTCTCATTCTATCTTGTGCTGCCTTAAGCCGTTGCTTAACTAAGTTGACCTTTTCTACTGTCATATGAAGTAACTCTGGCCCTATCAGTTTCCTTTCTCCTTCTTCATCCCAACATATCGAAGTTCTATATCTTCTTCCATATAGTGCTTCATATGGAGCCATCTGAATGCTCGAATGGTACGAATTATTATAAGCAAATTCTACTAATGACAAATGCTCGTCCCAAGTTTCTTTGAAATCCATCACATATGCCTTGAGCAGTCCCTTAAAAGTCCGAATGGTCCTCTCAGATTGATCATTTATTTAGGGGTGAAAGGTTGTGCTAAAATTTAACTTGTTCCTAAAGTCTCTTGTAAGCTTCAGCAGAATCTCGAAGTAAACTGAGGATCCCTGTCAGAAATTATAGAATCTGGAATCTCATGTAATCTTACTACCTCATCAATATACTTCTTTGCTTGTACATGTAAAGAATCAGTTTATTTAATTCCCAGAAAATGGGTTGACTTCGTCAAACGATCAACAATAACCCATATGGCATCATGCTTCCTACTGATCTTGGGCAAATCCATCAGAAAATCCATAGTTACTCTTTGCCATTTCTACTCAGGAATAGACAATGGCCTTAACCTGCCTGAAGGTGCCTGGTGTTTAACCTTCACTTGCTGGCATAGTAGAAACTTACTTGCATACTCTACTACATCCCTTTTCATGCCTTTCCACCAAAAATGCTCTCTCAAGTCCATGTACATCCTGGTGCTACCTGGGTGCATAGCATAAGGCACATTATGTGCCTCATCCAGTATCTCATCTTTTACCTCCTAAACATTCGAGATACAAAGTCTATTCCGTATAACCATAAGTCCATCATCCCTCACTAACACTTCAGATTTCCTATCATTTTGAATTTCTTCTAGAAGCTTACTCAGTTCTGCATCCTGTGCTTGTAACTCCCTAACCTTCTCTCTAAGTATCAGTCTCACTCTGAAAGTAGCAACAATACATTTAGGTTCCTCCTGTTTCAAACTTATCCTAAGTTTAGCCATTTCCTCCAATAAAGGCAGATATACTGTCTAAACATGGGCTACTGAGGATTTCCTACTCAAAGCATCCGCCACTACATTTTCCTTCCCTGGATGGTACTCAATCAATAAATCATAATCCTTAATCAGCTCAATCTACCTTCTCTGTCTCAAATTTAACTCTTTCTTGCTCAGTAAGTACTTGAGACTCTTATGATTAGTAAAGATCTCCGTCTGAACCCATACAAATAATGTCTCTAAATTTTTAAGACAAAAATCACCACTGCCAATTCCAAATCATGGGTCGGATAATTCAACTCATAAGACTTCAGTTGCCATGAAGCATAAGCTATCACCTTGTCTCCCTGCATCAATACACAACCCAAACCCTTTCTTGAGGCATCACTGTATACTGTATAACCCTTATCTCTAGTAGGCAAAATCAAAACTGGAGCACTTGTTAATCTGCGCTTGAGCTGCTTAAAACTTTTATGACATTTCTCACTTTATATAAATTTCTGATTCTTCCTCAATAACTTAGTCATCGGAGCAACTATCATAGAGAATCCCTCAATGATTCTCCTATAATATCCTGGTAAACCCAGAAAATTACTCACCTCTATCACTGTCTTGGGTGTATACTAGTTTACCACTGCTTCAACCTTCCTTGGATCAACATGTACCTCATCTTTCGAAATCACATGCCCAAGGAATATCACTTCGTGAAGCTAAAACTCACATTTGTTAAATTTGGCATAAAGTTTCCTCTCCCTCAATGTCTACAACACAATCCTGAGATGCTCCTTATGTTCCCCTACACTCTTGGAATATACTAGAATGTCATCGATAAATACTATGACAAACTAATTCAGATATTCCTTGAAGACCTTATTCATAAGATCTATAAAAGCATCTGGAGCATTGGTTAATCCAAAAGGCATGATTAAAAACTCATAATGTCCATACCGTGTCCTAAAGGTTGTTTTGCTTACATCGGACTCCTTGATTCTGAGCTGATTATAGCCTGACCTGAGATCAATTTTGGAAATGTCCTTTTCTCCCTGTAGTTGGTCAAATAGATCATCAATCCGAGGAAGAGGATACTTGTTCTTAATAGTCATCTTGTTGAGTCTCCGATAATCAATGCATATGCGCCATGTTCCATCATTCTTCTTAACAAACAGAACTGGTACTCCCCATGGTGACGAAATCGGCCCTATGTAACCCTTCTCTAGCAGTTCTTCCAATTATTCCTTAAGCTCCTTCAGCTCCGCTAGAGCCATTCTATAGGGTGCTATAGAAATGGGTGCGGTTTCGGGAACCAAGTCGATGGTAAACTCGATTTCCCTCACTGGTGGTAAACTAGCTAATTCTTCTGAAAACACGTCTGAAAATTTCCTCACAATTGGAAGATCCTCTAACTTCCCTTCATTCACATCAATATCCATAACATGAGCCAAGAAGGCTTCACACCTCTTTCTCATCATTATGTCAGCTAGCAAGGCTAAAATAATTCTTGGTGATGGTATTTTCCTGTCCTCCCTGAAAATGACCTTCTCACAGTTGCCTGGATCAAATTTCACATCCTTAAGGCTATAATCTAACTTCGCATGATACTTTTCCATAACATCCATTCCTAGTATGACATCTAGCCCCTTTAGATCTAGGGGTAGTAAGTCCACTACCAGTTGGGCACCCTCGATGAACAGCTTACAATTCCTATACACTTGACTTATAATCACATTCTTCTCTAGAGGAGTACTAACAATTAAAGGACTACCCAAAGGTCTCAAATCAACATCATGTAATGTCATGCTTGCAAAAACAAATGAATGTGTGGAGTCAGAACCAATCAACACATATACTGCAAAATTAAATAACCGAGCCATACTCATAATAACTTCAGGTGTGGCTGCAGCTTCCTCTCTGGTCATAGAAAATACCCTGACCAGCACTTGACTCTTTGGTCTCCCTGCAGGAATAGCCTTTTTTGCAGCTCCAAAACTACCCACCTTAGTGACTGGCCTGGTTCCCACTGTCTCTACTCTCCTCGGGGCGTGCAACTGTGACCCCTCTTGTTTTGTTGCTTGGGGAAAATCCCTGATGATGTGTCCCTTCTCTCCACATCGCAAGCATGCTCCAAGTAACTTGAAGCACTCTCCTTTGTGAAGCTTCCCACTCATATTGAGGGTTTGTGTATCTGCTCCTCCTTGTCCTTCCCGTGCCTCTCACACTTGAGGCTTGCCCTGTGACTGCCCTTGCCTGCTTGTTCTTGGTAGGGCCACTGCTTCCTACTTCACTCTGAGTATGGTAACTCCTTGTACTCCTCTCAGGATTGGAGCACTCATTCCCCTCTTAGAAGACTGCTCCTTGTTCTTCCTCTTCCTGCTCACTTCATTCTTTATATTTTCCAGTTTCTCAGCCTAGAGTGCAGCATTCACTAATTGTTGGTAATCACAGAAGTTATAGATTAAGACTTTCTCTTTGATCCCCAAATGAAGTCCTCCCTCGAACTTGCGACACTTATCCTCCTCATTAGCAACAATATTGGCCGCATACCGTGACAGCTGGGTGAACTTCAGCTCATATTTACTCACACTCATGTCCCTTTGTGTGAGATTTAGGAACTCCCTAGCCTTCTCTTGGATATAGACCCTTGAGAAGTATTTCCTCCTAAAAGCTTCCAAAAAGTCTCTCCATGACAACACCGGAGGCATATCCTGACTGTGGGGCTCTGATTCCCACCAATGAAGTGCATCTCCTTGTAGCAAGCTAACTGCATAATCTATCTTCTCCTCATCAGAGCAATTCATCTTAATCAAAACCCCTCTCGGTCCTCTTCAACCAAGCTTCAACCTTTTCTGGATTTATAGTCCCATTGAAATCTATAGCCTCATACTTGCGGAGCTTATCATACTGCCCACTTCTCACCACTAGAGCTGGCACCGGCACTTGTGACCCTTGGCCCATGGCATATGTGAAAGCCTGAGCAAAGGCTTGAAAGAAATATGGATCCATGGGATTTGCTTGAGAAATAGGAGGAGGCGGTGAACCACCTCATGTTGCACACTAGGTGCCTCAGGATCAGGAGCAGGCTGTGTCCCAACATCTTACAGGACATAGGATTCATTCGTTCCCTTGGTGAGAGCTAGATCGAGTCACAGCTCCTCGAGTTCTTGTTGGACCCTGAATTTTCTTGAAAATTTTGAATTATAAAGTGGCATTAAATGAGGAAACTTATGGTGACTTATTTGTGTGCAAAGAAAAAGAAGAGTCAAGAATATGAATTGTTAAATGAGATTAAGATAGGTTATAAATGATTATGATTAATTATGGTCTAAAGTGTTGTTTTGAGTTTAAATGAAATTGATAGTAAATACATTGTTTTAAATGGAAGTTGAAAAAGCAAGAAATGATTAGTGAAAGTGTTAAATTTTAGAAAATTGCAAGTTTGACTTTTGTGGATGAAATAGCATAGAGAGTTGACTTTTTGATTTGGGTTGATTTTGAGATAATGATCTTCATGAAAATTGTAGCTTCTATTGAAAGATTTCTGTCGCCATAAAGTATGATATTTTTCGATATTGGAATTGAAAGTTATGCTTTTCTAAAGTTAAGGTTATTTTACTTTGTTTGAAAAATGCTATTAAGAGTAAGATTGTGTATGTTATGCTTTGAGGTCACTGATATGGTTAGAATTTAGTTAAGTGATCTACATGAAAGTCATAGAAGATTTTCCTAGCTTTT
>JANVCQ010017585.1:0-12661 GCA_025531925.1 Erythroxylum plowmanianum
AAATAGTGAATGTGATAAAAAGTTGAAAATGCAGTGAATGGTGTATGGCAGAGCATGAAGAGTCAACTATTGATATTGTTTTTCTTTATGGAACTTGGTTAAAATTGCATTTTAGAAGTAGTGTGAATTGTGGTGAATGAGTTTAGTGAAGTACAGTGGATTAAAAACTGAGGTGTTGGTTTTTGAAAAGTGGAAGTCCTATGAAAATTCTGGGAATGAATAGTGGTAGTGGAAATTTTGATCTGAACTTCAGTGAATTTACTGTACTTATCTAGGCATATTTTAACAAAATGGTCTTAATAAAATTTTTAGATCTTTCTTTTAGCTTTCCATTAACATAAAGTTTGTAAATTATGGAGTTTTCGATCAAAAGTTATGGAGGTTCGAAGTTGACATGTCGGTAGAGAAGAAGAAGCGGAATTGCACCGTCATGCATATGCACGATGGTGACTTTTGAGTTAAGTGGAAAAGAAACATTTTTCAAAATTACGATGGTGACTTTTGAGATCTTAGACAAAAGCACAACGGTGACTTTAGGGTATAGTGAATTTGCACCCTCGTGCTTAAGCACAATCATGCATTTGAGATTTTCTCTTTTACTGAACAGCCTTGCTTCTTTTGACCATAATTTCTTCTCTAGAGCTCCAAATGACTTGATTCTTGAACCAATGGATTCCTAACACATTGTTCTATCCGTCCATAAAATTTTTCAACATTAGAATTGAATTAAGAAATATTGATTGAATCAAAGTGTGGAATCTGTTAGAACAATAAAATAGGATTTTCTTACTGAGCACCCTTCAGTATTTTAATTATATCTGCATGTATAGGATTACAAAAGAGATTTTTTTTTTATTTGGAGTAAACTAGAGACATAGGGATACAAATCATATGAAAAAGTAGATCAATCTCTAAGATGTTGAATTTTTTTATGGATGTTGTACATAGTAAAATGTTTTTGAATAAGAACAGTCTGAAAAGTTTTGAGGTATATATTCCAAATTTCTAACCAAATTGAGTGATTTTGGTGTCTATAAAAACTTAATACATTAGAGAATAAATTTGTAGAATGAAGTGTTGCCTAATTTTCCATTTACTTTATTAGATTTATTATGCATAGTTGACCTGTATGTATATTGGAAGAAAATCTGAAGTGGTCAATGAAGTTGTGTAATTGGTTTCACATTGCTTTTTATTGGTACAAATTATAAGTATACATGGTATTAATAAGGGCTTTGATATCTGAATGATTTGTTCATAAGGATCTCGATAAAGTACCCTGAAATTGTCATTGAATATGCATTGTGCATATTATATAAGTACATATGCATTAAGGAATATTTGTACAATTATGCAAAAGTTTGATATTTGTAAATGTGTTTTGTATGAAGAATTTATTGGATGCTAGTTGGACATTGCCGGAACATTCAGGTAATATCATTTTGGAGCGTACTGTGAGTCAACCTAGATAATTTCCTAGGATTGAATTGTTTTGAATTTATTTGGTTTGTTAAATTTTCAAAAAAAGAAATTACTAAACTGTTTGCAGATTGTTTCTGAATTCCGGGCTTGAAGTCCGAGGAGTTTATTAGTTAGGAATATATTGGAAGTGTTTTGATTTGAATTGAATTCCCAAATGACTTTGATTCTTAATGAAAGCTGAATGCCAGACTTAGATCTGATGAATGTGAAAACTTTGTCTGAGCATTTGTATAAGATTGTTATATATGACATATTCAATATTTGATGCATCTCATAAAATGCATGCTCAGATAAAGGCGTTGTGACTTAAGTAGTCAGTTTGAAGCGCTTCCACATAGAACTTTGCTCCGTGATTTATGATTCTGCATGTAAAGCTGTGCTCGATGATTCTATTTGACTGAGCCTTATGGGCTAGTATTTGTATAAGTTTGTGATAGGAACTCGGTCACAAAAATAAGAATGAATGTGAGTCTCATTCATATAGCATTCATATAAGACTGAAATCCATGAATGATTTTCAAAGTTGTATTGAGTGATCCTATGTTGTGCCATATTGTGTGAGTTATGATGTTTAGAATGAATATTTGTGCATATGTGATGTGTGTATGTGATCCGGTGAAATCATCAATGATGGTTCACTCATTGAATTCGTAAAACTCATCAAAAATTGCAATGTTGTTTTTCAGGTACGAGACAGGAGACCTAGTGCTTTAGACAGGACTTAAGGACCCTTTGGAATTTTGTTATGGATCAAAGGTTTATCAGCTGGCCCTAGGAGTGTGCAGTCTTTTATTTCTTTAGTTTTGGCTAGAACCTATAAAAGGTTTTGTAAATATTTGTCTAAAGAAAACAATGTAAATTTGGTGTATGAATGAACTGAAGGGTTTCAAAATTTGCTGACTCTTAAATGATGTTAGCAATGTCATGTATAAGTTGGATTTTCTTTTGCTCCAACATACCATTATCATAGGGTATGTACTTGAATGTCCTTTGGGTGTTCGGATATTTGCCTTATAGTAGTGGGATGTTGCATTGGTGGTATCAGAGCATGGTTTGGCATCTTTAGGGACAAATGTGAGTTGAAATATGATATAGTGAGATATTCAGGCAGTGATCATCGCTTTTGATTATTATAGGTCACCTTTCGTAGGAGAGTCCATTGGTGAGTTAGCTGACATGGAGTCTGTAGGAGTCAATGTAGAGTCTCCTATACCTGAGTATGCTCGGATGCCTCCAAGAAGTCCTGTGAGGTGAGAAAGGAGATATGATAAGCTAAAGAAGCAAGGGGCTGTAGACTTCTATGGAAGTACAGAGCCAGTTGAAGCAGAAGGGTGGTTAGAGCGAACTGAAAGAGTGTTCAACCAGATGGATTGTGAAGTAGATGAGAGATTTGACTATGTTGTCTCACTACTGCAAGGTCCTGCATATCAGTGGTGGAAGACTGTCGTGGGCAGTACTACCAGGCCTTGCCAATTGAAGTGGGAAGACTTTCTGAGGGCCTTTAGAGATAATTACATGCCCAAGATCTATTTGGACATGAAGATCAAGGAGTTCTTGGAATTGAAGCAGGGTAGGATGTCAGTGGCTGAATATGAGGTTCAGTTTAATGAGTTGATGGGTTATGCTACTGCTCTGATCCCTACAGAAGAAGATAAGTGTAGGAGGTTTGAGAATGGACTCAATATAGAGATCAGAAGAAGGTTGGCACTTTCATATTTAGGTACTTTCATTGAGTTAAGAGCTGCTTCGATCAGAATTGAACAGTTATTAAAGGACAGTCAAGGAGAGAGTAGATAGGAAGGCAGGGGTAAAAGACAGGATGAATCTCAGATTGATTCTGATAGAAGTTTCAGGAAACGCTAGAACAAATCACCTCAATTTCAGACTAGATCGAGACAATCTGGATACCGTTCAAGAAGTGAGTTTATTTAGACTGGGAGAGATAGTGGATAAATGTCCTCCAACTAGTATCAACAATTGCCTAAGTGTGAGTACTGTGGAAAAAGGCATGGTGGTGAATGTTAGAGAGAAATTGGAGCTTATTTTCAATGTGGCTCTTATGAGCATCAGATTAGAAATTGTCTGGAGATGCTAGGGTCACAGTCTGGACCTAGAGGAGGAGTAATGACTGAGACTTCGACTTAGTAGAGTGGAGTTGACAGACCTACATAGAGAGGCAGAGGCAGAGGTAGAGGTAGAACTCAGTAAGCAAGGCCCAACGTCAGCACTCAGGTACGGAGTAACCAGCCATAATCTCAAGCCAGGGGTTATGCCATCATCGCACAGGAAAGGTCAAACTCTCCAGATGTGGTAGCAAGTGTATTGAGTGTTTTTCATTTTGAAACATATGCTTTGGTAGATCTAGGATCTACATATTCACCCATCGCACCGCATTTGGCATCTAGTTCATAGGGTAGATACATAGGAAACAGAGAATCATGGCATCAACTAGATAAGAATTTTGAGGATAAAATTTTTATTAGGAGGGGAGAATTGTAACATCCCGTTACCCATGTTAAGGCTAGAATAGCGAGTTATAAGAAATCACTGAGAAATTAGGAAAATTTATGTCATGCATAAGTTAAGTGTGACAGGCACATTTTTGTTAGGAGGAGAGAATTGTAACATCCAGTTACCCATGTTAAGGCTAGAATAGCGAGTTATGAGAAATCACTGAGAAATTAGGAAAATTTATGTCATGCATAAGTTAAGTGTGACAGGCACATTTTTGCACATTCATATGACTGTACATGCATTCATTGACATTTTTCGGGTATAACTGGATTGAGTTGTGATTTTTGAGAATTTTGAGAATTTTAAATTTGTTATATTGGAAATATTATTGATTTATGGAATTGTGATATTTTTGAATTTTTGTGAATTTTGGTGAATTTAGGAATAAATTTGGAAAAATTATAGAAAATAGGAAAAAGAAATCAAAAGAAGATTTGGAGATAGTTGCATTGTAAAGATGAGAGTTTAATGGAGTTAGATTCAAAAGAAACTAAGTTAGAGCTTAGGTATTAGGAAAGTGACAAGTATCACTTAGTTAAGTTGCTTTTATAATTTGTTAGAAGTAAGTTTGAGTTACCTGAGAGTTAAAAAGGTTAAGTGATATTTCTAAGTTCACTTATTCATAGTCACCTTCTCCGAATTTCTTTCCATACGCAGAGTTTTTCATCAAACTCCTTTTGAGAGTTAACTTTGCTTTTTCATATCCCTCACCATTTTCCCCACTGCTAAGTGTTTCTTCTGCCTTAAGAAAAACTAGAAGTTGGTTAGTGTTCTCAGTAGATTACGTGTTCTTGCATGGAGTTTAGGGCTTTGGGATAGTTGAAGATTTTGGGATCTTTAACAAGTAAATATTGAGAAAATCTTTTAGAGTTATGGATTTATGAAATAAATTTGATGAATTACTGTAGGTTGCATGATCATGGTATTTGCGTGTATATATTCATGAACACAATGTTGATGGGATGAAAATTTTAGTTATAGTGTTAATTTAGTATTTGATGATTATTAGTGATCAGGTGATGTGGAAATGATTTTTAAAGTTTGAAAGAGCAATAAAATGATGTATAAGATGAGTGTAGGGAATTAAAGAATGGAAAGGTGGTATGCTCTGTTTTTCTGTTTCTTCACTGTGCATATATATGTGTGTGTGTGTGTGTGTGTGTTTACGTGGGTAAGTGAATGCTTTAGAGATTGATCAAGAAAATGTTTTTTGAGTGAAAAATAATTGTAAAATGATGGTCTAAGATGGGAATGAGTGTATAAACGAAGGTTAAGAAGAAAATAGTGAATGTGACAAAAAGTTAAAAATGCAGTGAATGGTGTATAGCAAAGCATGAAGAGTCAACTATTGATATTGTTTTTCTTGATGGAACTTGGTTAAAGTTGCATTTTAGAGGTAGTGTGAATTGTGGTGAATGAGCTTAGTGAAGTTGAGTAGATTAAAAATTGAGGTGTTGGTTTCTAAAAAGTGGAAGTTGTCTGAAAATTCTGGGAATGAACAGTGAGAGTGGAAATTTTGATCTAAACTTGGGTGAATTTATTGTACTGATCTAGGCATATCTTGACAAAATGGTCTCCAAGAAAGTTGTAGATCTTTCTTTTAGCTTTCCATTGATATAAAGTTTGTAAATTTTGGAGTTCTGGATCAAAAGTTATGGAGGTTCAAATTTGAGATGTTGGTGGAGAAGAAGAAGAAGTGGAATTGCACAGTCATGTTAACTAGAAAAGCACCGTCGTGCTTTTAGATCTTAAGCAAGAGGCATGACGGTGAGTTTGGGGTATAGTGAATTTGCACCCTCGTGCTTAAGCACGATCGTGCATTTGAGATTTTATATTTTGTTGAACAGCCTTGCTTCTTTTGACCATAACTTCTTCTCTAGGGCTCCAAATGACTTGATTCTTAAAGTAATAGATTCCTAACACATGTTTCTATCCCTCCACAAAATTTTGAAGCATTCCGAATTTAATGGAGAAAGATGGATCGAATCAAATTGTGGAATCTGTTGGAATAGTGAAATAGGATTTTCTTATTGAGCATCCTTCAGTATTTTAATTATATCTAGATCTATAGGATTCCAAATGAGATGCTTTTTAATTTGGAGTAAAGTAGAGACATAAAGCTACAAAGTATATGCAAATGTCGAATTGTGATTCAGTCTCTAAAATGTTGAATTTCTTGATGGAATTTGTAAAAAGTAAATTATTTTTTAATAAAAACGGTCCGAAAAGTTTTGAGGTATATCTTCCAAATTTCTAAACCGAATTGAGTGATTTTAGTGTCTATAGAAACTTAAGACATTAGAGAATAACTTTTTAGAAGGAAGTGTTTCCTAATTTTGCCATTTACTTTATTAGATTTATTATGCATAGTTGACCCGTATGTATATTGGAAGAAAATCTGAAGTGGTTAAGGAAGTTGTGTAATTGGTTTCACACTACTTTTTATTGGTCCAACTTATAAGTATACATGGTATTAATGAGGGCTTTGATATCTGAATGATTTGTTAATAAGGATCTCAATAAAGTACCCTAGAATTGTCATTCAATATGCATTGTGCATATTGTATAAGTATGTGTGCATTAAGGAATATTTGTACAATTATGCAAAAGTGTGATATTTATAAATGTGTTTTGTATGATATAGAAGAACTCATTGGACGCTAGTCAGACATTGTCAAACCATCCAGGCAATAGCATTTTGGAGCGTACTGTGAGTCAACCTAGATGATTTCCTAAGATTGATTTTTTTAATTTATTTGATTTGTTAAATTTTCAAAAAAAAATACTAAACTATTTACGAATTGTTTCTAAATTTTGGACTTGAAGTCTGAGGAGTTTATTAGTTAGGCAATTATTGGAGGTGTTTTATTTGATATGAATTCCTAAATGACTTTGATTCTTAGCGAAAGCTGAATGTCGAACTTAGGTCCGATGACTGTAAAAACTTTGTTTGAACATTTGTATAAGATTGTTATATATGACATATTCAATATTTGATGCATCTCATAAAATGCATGCTCAAATAAGGGCGTTGTAACTTGAGTAGCCAGTTTGAAGTATTTCTACGTAGAGCTTTGCTCCATAATTTCTGATTCTACACGTAGAGCGATGCTCCATGATTCTATTTGACTGAGGCCTATGGGCCAGTATTTGTATAAGTTTGGGATAGGCACTGGTCATAACAATAAGAACAAATATGAGTCTCATGCATATAGCATTCATATAAGACTGAAATCCATGAATGATTTGCAAAGTTGTATTGAGTGATCCTATGTTGTGAAATGTTGTGTGAGTTATGATGTTTAGAATGAATATTTGTGCATATGTGATGTGTGTATGTGATCTAGTGAAATCATCAATGATGGTTCACTCATTGAGTTCACAAAACTCATCAAAAATTGCAATGTGGTTTTTCAGGTACGAGACAGGAGACCTAGTGCTTTAGACAGGACTTAAAGATCCTTTAGAATTTTGTTATGGCTCAGAGATTTGTCAGCTGGCCCTAGGAGTGTGGAGTCTTGTATTTTTTATTTTTAGCTAGAACCTATAAAAGGTTTTGTAAATATTTGTCTAAAGAAAACAGTGTAAATTAGGTGTATGAATGAAATGAAGGGTTTCAAAATTTGCTGACTCTTAAATGATATTAGTGATGCCATGTATAAGTTGGATTTGCTTTTGACATATCATTATCATAGAGTATGTACTTGAATGTCCTTCGGGTATTTGGGTATTTGCCTTATGGTAGTGGGATGTTGCAGATTGTTTATGTGTTATTGGGTTTGTTGTGGTTTAATTCTAGAAATGCATAATTCGGTAATAAACTGAGATGGTGAATCGAATAAAAAATGATTAAATTAGGCTAACGAGAGTTAGGTGATTTAATAGAATAAGAATTAAATCAAATCAGTAAATTGTGTGAAGAGAGATCTTGTTTAGGTTTCTGGTAGTTTATTGGAGAACTTTAGAACTAATTAGCGTTTTGTATAGGTTATTAATTGAGAGATTGCAACTTCTACAATCTAATTAGGGTTTTTTAATTTAGGGTTAATGGTTGTAACTTGAGAGAGAGTAATCACCCTAAGATCTTCTAAAACCAATAATCTGATAATTCATAATCAATTATGTTAGCGATAATAATAGGTAAAATTCCCTTAGGTTGATTCTTAGGTGTGTGTTGCAACTGCTTAATTATTAATATTTTCGTGATTGATTCTTAATTTGAATTGATTGATTGAATTGAATTCTCATTTTTAGTTTAGTTATATTTTGAATTTATGCAATTTGTTCTGGCCTTAGATTTTAGGATTAAATTATCCTTTCTAGTGGAATCGACACCTTAGGTTTACGCTAACAAATCGTGCACTTGTGGATTATTGAGGGTATTTTTTAAAGCTTACAGACATCAACAACTGATCAAGTTTTTGGCGTCGTTGTCAAGGAGGCGAAGATTAGTTTAGTTCTTTAGTCTAAGGCATTTTCACCATCTTTTATTTAAGAAAAATATAGAAAGAAGTTTGAGGTGTAAAGTAGAGACAAATCAAGACATCTTTGAGTGAGAATGAGACCATATGAGGAGTTAGATGCCAAGAAGATATGGAAAGAACAATGATGGAGGATACATATTATAGGGAATAAGGAACTTTTGCTATAATAAGGCACAGTATGGTTAGGGAAGTAACGATCGTTATTGGAACATGTACACTTCGGGGTGGCAAAACTACCCAAATTTCTATTGATCTAATAATATGAGGACTCACTTAGGACATTAAAACCTATTACGATTTCAGTAAGATGAGTTCAATTCATGAGATTCTAAATTGGATAAGATCGTGGATAACCTCATAGACATGGAAGAAGGCCAGAAGAGACTAGAAGAGCAAATTGAGCAAGTAATGGAAAATCATGCCTCATATATTCATAACCTAGAGATTCAAGTGAGACATCTTTGTCGTAAATTTTCTAAGAGAAGTATGGAAGACTCTCAATTTAATATGGAAATACATCAAAGAGAGCAATATGAGGCTATTGCACCTAAGAATGGGGGAGAGTTAAAAGGATCAATGGAAAATGAAACTGAACCCTACCTTATTGAAGACAAGAGACAAAAAAAGAAGATAAAGAAAAGAATGCTAGCACTCCCTATTACTCACCAGTTCTTGATATACCATGTGTGAACATCAAAAAATCTTTGGTAGATGTCTATGAAAAGAACCTTATCCTTTGGATTAATTATGACCAAGTGACATTCAATATTAATGATGTATTAAATAATTTGAAGGAGAGTAGCTCATTCAGGATCATTGATGTGTTTGAATCTTCTAAAGAACAAAAGGACGAATAATAGATGACAACAGACATTAAGTTTGAACAAGCTATGAAAGTCTCTACTCATGAGCGAAAGAAGCAGAGGAGATGAGGGCAAACGAGGAAGAACTAAGAAGAGAACAACTCATCCTCTTATTGAGCAAACTGATGGATTCCATGGAAGATTCAGGGAGTTTTGTTATTCCCTATTTTGTTGACAATTCACTCAAAAAATGACATTACTAAGCATAATTGGTTTTCATAATTTTATCAATATTTTCCTTCTAATGATATTGCAATTTGTAACTTACTTATAGGCTACAAAACTAATGTTGAACAAAAAGGCTGGAAGCAAGCCACTCATAATTGATCCCAATTGAGCTTCAAAGGATGCAAGGTCAAGCTAATGACCATAAATTAGCATATTTAGTAGTTAGATTTAAATTGTTATATAGTTAGGTTTGTTTTAAATTCTAAAATAAGTCTTGAATGATTTGGATCGCTAATTCTTTTAGTTTCTTGAATCACTTATAAGATAGGGAAACACTATCGATGTCAAGAAAATTTGGTGTTCTTATGTTTTTGTTAGTACTTTCTTCTTATGTTTATCATATATTGTGTTTTATTCCCCTTTGGTGTGTTTGTGTACCCTTCTCACATTGAGGAAAATGTGTTGTTCAAATGTGGGAAGGGTTGTTTGTTTTTACCTTGAGTGCGAATTTTGCATATCATAAGATTGTTTATTTAGGTTGCATGATGTGAATTATGTGAATGCGTCAATGGTTAGGGCTTAACGGGATAGATTTAGCCTTAAACATAGCCTTTTAGGTTGCAAAGATTTTTTAGCTCGTGAAATTAGTGACCTAAGTTACTTAGGGCTAAATATGTTGGTTAATTAGGATATGATGTTAGTCCATTCACCCTAGGAATTTGCCATACTCATTTATAATTTTAGGTCAATCAAATAAGTGGCATTATTAGTACGTTTTTATAAGAATGATTAGTTATAAGGTAGGCAAAATTTTATCTAAAAAAGAAAAAAAATTGTATAAATTTTAACTAAAATAACCATTCCACTGGCCTTCGGGTTATGAATAGAGCTAATAGCCAGTTGAGAATCTGACATAGCTGAGTAACTAGATTGACACGCATCATAAATGCATAAAAAGACTATAATGATATTCCAACCAAGCAGCTTAATAACAACATGACTTAGTTTAGTAAACATTCATCACAAATGTTTGCCTCTGCATAAAAAGACTAGGTTCACGTCCTTAAAGAAAAATCAACAAAAAGAATGTTTTCAAATAAAAAAACTATCACACTTGTTAGTAGCTTAACTTTTTATGAAAACCTACTGACAAATAGCTACACTTTTGTTTTGACTGAATAAACTCAACATTAAACTTTGATTAGTTTGTATACTTAGTCCAAGGTGTTTAGATGCAGATTTTGCTTGTTAATAAGTTAGAATGACTTAAAGGATTATGTTTCTGGTTAAATTTTTTTCGCTAAGTTGAAGTCATTGTCTCATTATTGCATATACATGTTTTATGTTTTCTTGATTTGTCTGATTATTTTTGTTTACTTGAGAACAAGCAAACGTTTAAGTGTGGAGATGTTAATAAGTGTAAATTGCATCGTGTTTTAGGGCATAGCTCGATATGTGTTTAACTATTAATCCGATCATTCAGTATGCGTTTAGGTTAAAATCATGTTAGTTTGTTAACTATTTGTGTTTTAAGTGTTTTATGGATTAGTACAAGCTTTTGAGCTTAAATATTATGTTTTTTAGGTACCTTGTTTGTTTGTTAGTGTTTCAGGGTCAATATCGAAGAACGGAGGATTTTTGGAAGAGATTCAGTGTTGGCCCCCGAATTTTTTTCTTGATGAATAAACATGATTTAAATCAATTACGAGGTCTTTATGGAATTATTTTTGTGGAGCTAATTATTATGTTAATGTTAGTAAGATTTTATGACAGGTTAATTGAATTAAAGTGTTAAGGTAGTAAGAATGTTCAAGGACATTTTTGGCAAGTCACTTAAGGATAAAGAAAATAAGGCATATAAAGAAGGGTAAAATGGACATTGCACACTCATTAAGGATAGGATTGGAAGATGAAAATGTGTTCTTGCATTTAAGAGAAGGAGAAAACGTGAATTGAGGGGGAAGAATGAAAATAAAAGAGAGAAAGTGCAAATGGAGCAAGAGAGGAGGCACATTTGAGCAAGTTCTTAAGTAAGGAATCCAAGGTGGGTACATGTTTATGATTGAGTAATAAGCCATGACTATCTTTTCAAATTTAAGAGGATTAAATGATTTCAATTTTGTGAATGTTGCATTATTGCTCTTTGAATGATTTGAGAAAGTGCTGGTATGTGAATATTGAGTTGATGATTTATGAAAAGAATATGAAAATGATTTTTGAGAAGATACTATGTTTATGAAATCATGTTTTGAAAATGTGCCATTTTGGGCAACAAGTTTACAAGTTATGAAATACATGTTATGTGGGTTTAGTTTGGTCCATTCTGTATGTCAAGTGCACTTCGACTAAAGGCTTCTTCCACTTGCCTGCTAATGGCATGGAGTTCCTTCATGGACTCCCATAAGTTCACAGCTACGCAAGACTATTAAATGGGATTGTGAAAGAACGCTTTATTCACAGCTACACAGGACTATGTAGAAATATGTAGTACATTTTGTTTTGACCCACCAAACCATTCTAATGTGCTTATGAGCGTATAATTTGTGACAAGTTTGATGAATTGCTTGATAAGTTGTGAATTTGGGAAACATATGTTACATGGATTTGAACGTGAATTTTACAATGGAAATAAGTATTTCAAGGGTTTTTGCTTATTTCTTGCTATAAACTTGTTACCCATAAGCTTTCACGCTCACCCCCATTCCTTCTCATCTTTAGGTGATGAGAAAGAGATCGAGTGCTCAAAAGTCGAGGCATTGCATCTTTTTTGTGTTTTATGTTAGTTTATGAGAACACAAGGCTTTGGTCGCATTTCAAGTATTATTTGATCAAGTATCTTTTGTATTTTGGAACATTAATGTATTGTAGCTTGAAATGCCCATTAAAGCTTTGTAAAACGCTTATTTTTTGATGTTGATGAAATATAAATTATGTATGGATGATGTTGAGTTAAAATTAGGTATAGTTGAAGAAGTTATCAACTTGAGATGATGAATTTTGAACATGAATTGTTGTTATATATACGAGTGAGATGCTATGCAGAAGAAAGATAGGATTTTTTTGTTAGAGTTAGGTAAATATAGTGCCCTGGAAAGTAAGTGTATTTACATGTAACTTTATCTTCTTCAGTTACAATTTTGTAATGAAAAT
>JANVCQ010017661.1:0-12656 GCA_025531925.1 Erythroxylum plowmanianum
AAAGAATACTGAGTGTAGAGACCTGAAGAGGCTCAGAAAGAATACTTGTAATCATTGAAGAGATAGTAAAATCTCAGAAAGACTTCTGAGGACTGGACGTAGCCCACGGTTTGGGGTGAACTAGTATAAAATTGCTGTGTCGACTTCTCTCTACTCTATCTCTCTTTAAGTTCAAAGTTTTGTTTTTTACTTAGATTTTAATCAAGTTTTCAAAGTTTCGTTTAACTCTGATTTACTCAAGTTTTTGAAAGAGAACTTGGCTTTAACAAAATGTTTTTCTAAAAAGATTTCAAAAAGGGGAATACACAATTCAACCCCCCCCTTCTCGTGCATTCATATATTCTGTTATAAGCTTTGTAATAACGTGTGATTCACTTCATTGATGTATGTAAGGAGTGGCTTCAATTGTACTTTAGGTGTACACATTAGAAGGTAATAACTTCTAGTGAGATTCAGATATCTACATGGAAGCCAAATTATACCTCTTTGGAGAGTTACCCAATGATTCCAAGGCAACCTCCATTTCAACCAACTCTTCTCCCACTTCAACTTCAATATTGCCTCCTACTTTTATGCACTTAATCAAGATTGTTTCTAAATAATCCTTGCAACTCAATTTAAACATTTACTGCACTAGAGGATCAATTATATCAACAAAGAAAACATAGTGATCATCATGAGGATGTTTCATGACATTAAAAATATTAAAATTAATCACCTCTGCATCAAATTCCATCATGAGGGTGCCCTCACAAACATCTATCTTAGTCTAAGCTGTATTGAGAAACGGTCTCCAAAACAAGATAAGAACTAGATTGTGTAAAGTGTCATCATCCATATCAACAACAAAAGAATCTATAAGAAGCACTAACTTATTCACCTGTACCAAAACATCCTCAACTACATCATCAAGGTATGCATTAGTGCAATCAGTTTATTGTATGATAACACTTGTTTCTTTTAAAGGACAAATTTAAGGAATCATAAATTGAATGAGGCATAACATTAATCGAAGCTTTCAATTCTATATTAATAACAGTGTTACCAATTTTGCATGAAATGGTGAACATACCTAGATTCTAGAATTTTGGAGGTATTTTCTTCTTAAAAACCATCGACGCATTCTCACCCATCATCATTTTTTCATTACCTCTCAACTTTATTTTATGTGTACACAGTTCTTTGAAGAATTTAGCATACCTTGATAATTTCTTAATTGCATCAAGCAAAGGTATGTTCACTTCCACTTTCTAGAAAGTTCAAATATCTCTTTATCTTTCTCCTCCTTGTTCAATCTTGTCAATCTGCTAGGAAAAGGTGGAGGATTATTCTTAATGATAATTGGGCTTTGAAGTTTACCTTTGTACTCGATGAAGTGTTTTCTTCCTTTCCTAATTCCTTCCTAATTTCTTCCTCATTAGCAATCCTTCGTGCAGTTCTCTTGGGACCCTCAATCTCCTTTCTACTCCTCAAGGTTATAAAACTAAAATTCTTTGGGCTCATCTCGGGTTGAGAGAGCATCTTTCCTCCATTTTGTGATTCCAGATGGTTGAGCCTCATTGCCATCTGACCTAGTTAGTTTTCCACATTCTGTATGCTTGCTTTTGTCTCCTACTGAATCTGTTGTATGCCATGTTGAAGTTGTTGCTATATATTTTGTTGAAATTGTAGATTATTAATAATAAAAGGGTTGACAAGTTCATCTAGAGATGCACCTAAACTAGAAGAGGAGGCTCCTTGTGCTGCTTATGGTTTTGGTAAAAAATTTTGTTCTCCTTGTGATCGATTCTAAAAGTAATTCTACTTCTTGTTCTCTCCGTAACTCAAGTTAAGATGATCCCTCCAGCCTAGGTTATACGTCTATGAGTATAGGTTGTACTCATTCAGAAAGTTCCCTCTTGCAGCATTCACATGCATGCTCCATACTTCTCTCTTGTAGTGTCAGACACTCATTAGTCAAATGGCTCATGTTTGAACATATTCCACATAGTTTTACTTGTGTCTATCTGACTACAATCTGTTTAACAAAAGATGTTAGTTCATCTAAACGATGTTGGATAGATGAAGTACTTACCTCTTTTACACGTCAAACATCATTGGGAGTGTCAAATTGTTGAGTGTTAGTGGCCATTTGCTCGAGTAGAATCTTGACTCTGATAGGGGTCATTTCAAATTTTAACATTTCGTTGTCCATGTTAAGGCTAGAATTGTGTATTATAAGCAATTATTGAAAAATTAGAACATGCATATCATGCTTAAGTTAAATATGACATGCACATTTTTGCACATTCATATGACTATACATGCATTCATTGACTTTTTTCAGGTATATTTAAGTTATTAAATGTGATCTACCAATTTTGGTATGTTTAGGTATTTTGGAATTTTTGGTGAATTTTAAAAAAATATAGACCAATTATAGTATGACATGTGGCAACATGTATATGTGACAAATAACTTGTATGTGTGGTGATAAGTGGCAGACTTACTTGGATGACATATGTGATATATGCAAAACAACCCAGTAGTCTAATTTGAGTAAGGAAAGATTACACATAGCTTATGTTATGTTTAGGAAGTGATTACTGATATCCACTGAAAGAATTAAGTAGAGAACTCTTTCTTTGTTCCTTGTCCATCGAGAATATTGAATCTTTGTGTGATTGAGTTACTCTTACTGTCGAGAAGTATAGCTGAATCAAGTAAGTGTTTGTTGTTGATGTCTTTATAGTGCAAATATATACATGCATGAGGAGTTTAAGAAGTGTGATTTCGGTGATCAATAAACTAGATGATGGATTTGTGGAATAGGAATTGTTCAAAAATTGTATGAAATAGATTTTGGTTTGAGATTTGTGAAAGTTTATGTAAATCGATATAGAAATATATATATTCTATATTAGTTTTGAGAAATACGAACATGGTTATAAGTTGATGTACTCTTCATGCATGAATATGTGAAGTTTTAACAGAAATGAATTTGAATAAATTTAGAACTAAGGGAAAAGTTTAAGCTGATGCAATGTTATAGGAAAAGCATTAAAATGGAAAGTTTATGATGAAATGAAGTTATTGATGAAAATGAGAAATGCAAAAAAAAAAAGGACAAGTGCAGAATTGGTGAATATCTGTATATGTTATGATTTTAGTGTTAGTGTGTAATCTTGAATTTTAATATGTTATGGATGATTTTGAACTATAGTAGGAGTTAAATGAAGTGAAAGAGTAGGTAAAAGGGAAAAAATATGCATCGGATGAAAGTATAAGAAATTGGAAAATTACAGTAGAAAGAGGAAGTAAAAATTGAAGGAGAAGATGAAGGAGTTGTTCGATGAAGAAGAGAAGGAAGCACGATCGTGCTTCAGCATGATCAAAACTTCATTGAGGAAGGTCACAAGCACAATCACGACTTTGCAGGTATAGGTAGGATATCGAAATCATGTAGATGCATGATCGTGACCTTTAATGTTGAGTTTGCTTATGAACATCCTTTGGTATTTTTGTTATGACTTCTTCATCTGATGTCCAAATGACTTGATTCTTGAACCAATAGACTTATAAGACATTGCTCTTCATCTCCACAAAAAATATAGCCTTCTAAAATATATTGATTGATGAATTTAAGATGAAATGTTTAGGAAACATCATGAAAGTTTATTATGGAGTTTAGATGTTGCACGTCTGTGAGTTAAGGTCTCACAGCCGTGAATTTTTTATATGCATAGGCATGAGTGATTATTTCACGCCCATGATTGAATTAATTTGGTATTCACGGCTGTGTATAGATGTTGCACAGCTGTGACTCAATTGTATTTGAGTTAATTAAACACAAGCTCTTTTGCAAATTGAACATTTGCCTTACTTTTGCCTATAACTTCTTCTATGGTTATTCAATTGGGATGATTTTTAATTTGAAGTAAGCTAGAGATATAGGCTATAGATTGTTTGAAGAAATATAAGTTTAATTAAGTCTCTAAGACTTTCAACTTCTGGATGGAATTTGAGTACAGTGTACTATTTCAGAATGAGAACATTTTAAAAATATTTAGGGTATAACTTTAATATTAGTGAACCAAAATTAAATGATTTCGATGTCATTAGAAGCTTAAGACATTAGAGAATAAATTTCTAGAAGGTAGTGTTGCCTAATTTTGTCATTACTTTATCATAATGATTATGGAAAGTTGACCTGAAAGTATGTTGTTAGAAAAATCTGAATTGATCAATTGGATTATGAAATTAGTTTCACATTGTTTTATTATGGTCCAAACCCTAAATACAAATTATTAATGAGGGTTTTGATATATGAAAGATATGGTGAGAAGGATCACAATAAGATACCTGAAATTGTCATTGAACTTGCATTGTGCATATAAACTATACATAGATGTGCATAAAGACATACTTACATTTGTGTAAAAGTGTGATATTTGTAAATGTGTTTTGTATGACATAGAGGAGCACATTGGACATCAGACAGACATTGACGGACCATCCAGGCAATAACAGATAGAAGCATACTGTGAGTCAGCCTAGATGGCTTTCCTAGGATTGATTTGATTTGTTTAATTTCCAATTATGAACTATTTGTGTTTTGTTATGAATTTCAAACTTAAAGTCCGAGGAGTTTAATATTTGGGTATGTATTAGAAGTGCTTTGAATTGTTGTGAAATTTTGAATGATAATTATATTCTCAACAAAAGTTGAATGTCAGACTTAGGTCCAATGGTTATGAGATTTTGATTACGCAATACATATGACGGTTATGCATGGTACATTACGTATTTGATGCATTTCATAAAATGCATGCTCAGATAAAGATGTTGTGATCAAAGTAGCTGATATATAACAGCTTACACGTAGAGCTTTACCCCATGATTTTTTTTTGTTTCTACATGTAAAGCTTTGCTCCGTGAATTCTGCTCTGACTGAGCCCAATGGGGCAGTATTTGTATCTATATGTGAAAGGCACTTGGTCACAACAATAATAACGAATTTGAAGTCTCATATGCATCTTTAATTGTATATATCTGTTCTGATTCTCAATGATTATATGATGTGCCATGTTAATGTGAGTATTTGGAATATACATGTTTTGAATGAATATATGAGAGATTTGTGATTTTGTGTACTTGACCTAGGTGAAATCATCAATGATGGTTCGCTCATTGAGTTTGCAAAACTCATAAAAATTTGCAACGTGGCTTTTCAGGTGCAAGATAAGAGACCCAATTTCTAAGACTAGACTAAAGGAACTTTTTGGACTTAATTATGGCTCAGAGGTCTATCAGCTGACATCAAAAGAGTTATAATTTTTATATTTTGTAGTTTCTTATCTAGAACCTAGATAAGGATTGTAAAATACAGTGAAAGCTTTTGTTAATGAATGCAGTGAATAGTTTTAAAATTTGATGACGCTAAATTATGTTAGATGATGCCATATGTAAGTTGGATATGTGTTTTGATATAACATACCATTATCATAGGATATGTACTTGAATGTCCTTGGATCTTCGGGTATATACCTTATGGTAGTGGGATGTTGCTTTTTTGGTATTAGAGCACGGTTTAGCATCTTTAGGGACATAATATGATCAATAGTGAGAGATTTAGATAGTGATCATAACTTTCGTTTGTTATGGGTCACCCTCCATAGGAGATCAAATTAGAGAGTTAGTTGACATGGAGTCTATAGGAGCCAATGTAGAGTCTCCTATACCTGAGTTTACTCAAATTCCTCTAAGAATTCCTATGAGCTGAGAAAGAAGATACGATAAATTGAGAAAGCATTGGGCTATGGGCTTCTATGAAAGTATAGATCCAGATGAGGCAAAAATTAGAGAGAGCAGAAAGAGTGTTCGACCAGATGGACTGTGAGACACATGAAAGATTTGATGATACGATCTCATTACTGCAAGGTCTTCCATAGCAGTAGTGGAAGACTGTACCGGGCAGTACCACCAGACCTTGTAGTTTGACCTAGGAAGATTTTCTGAGAGTGTTTAGAGAGAACTATAGGCATAAGATTTACATAGATCTGAAGATGAAAGAATTCTTAGATCTGAAACAAGGCAGGCTCACTGTGGCAGAGTATGAGATGAGATTCAACGAGTTAAAAGGGTATGCAAATGCATTGATCCTAACCGAGGAAGATAAATGTAGATAGTTTGAAGATGGTTTGAACATGGATATCAGAATGAGGCTAGTAATTTCTAATCTAGGTAGTTTTATAAAATTGAATAGTTGTTGAAAGATGGTCAGGGAGAGTATAGATAGGAGATTGAGGAAAGAGGCAGGATAAATCTCAAGCTGATTCTAACAGAAGCTTCAGAAAGCGTCAAAATAGATCGTCTCAATTCTAGTCTAGATCGAGATAATCTAGATCCCAATCAAGAGGTGCATTTACTCAGTTTAGGCGAGGTAGAGGATAAATGCCTTACAACCAATCTCAACAGCTACCTGATTGTAAACATTGTGGTAAGAAGGATGGTGGAGAATATTAGAGGCTAACGGGAGCTTATTTCCATTATGGCTCTATAGACCATCTGATAAAAGATTATCTTGAGATGTTAGGACCACAATATAGAGTTAGAGGAGGAACAATGACTGAGACAATAGTTTAGCATAGTAGAGCTGTCATATCTATATAAAGAGGCAAAGGCAGATTCAAAACTTAGTTAGAAGGGCCCAGTGTCAGGATTGAGATGCGGAGTAACCAACCCAATCTCAGGTCAAGGTCTATGCCATCACTAGACAGGAAACACATAACTCCCCAGATGTGGTAATAGGTTTGTTGAATGTTTTTCATTTTGAAACATATGCATTGGTAGATATAGGATCTACAAATTCATTCATCACACTGCATCTGGCATCTAGATTGCATTGTGAGTGAGAGATATTGAAATATGGGTTAGAAGTGAGTACTCCAGTGGGTAATACAATAATGATTGGTGAGGTCTGTAAAAGATGCATAGTCTGAATTGATCAGGAAGAGTTAGAAGCTGATTTGATTATATTACAGTTAAAGGAAATAGATGTTATTCTAGGCATGGATTGGCTTACTGCACATCAGGTTGTGATGAATTGTTATACTAAGGAAGTAGTTCCGGAATCCCCTAATCAGCCAAGAGTGGTATTTTGAGGAGTTAGTCAGGTTGTGCCAGCCTGGCTAATTTCATTTATGAGTGTGTTGAAACTGATCCGAGGTGGATATGAGGCTTGTCTGGCCCACATAGTTGATACTCAAAATGAACAAGCCATTCAAGATATTCCAATTGATAGGGATTTCTTGGACGTATTTCCTGTAGAGCTACCAGGTTTACCCTTAGAAAAGGAGAAGGAGTTTATCATAGACCTTATTCTAGGTACCGCTCCTATGTCAATTCCACCATATAGGATGGCACATGTCAAACTGAAGGAATTGAAAATCCAGTTGCAAAAATTATTAGATAAAGGTTTCATCAGGCCTAGTGTGTCTCCTTAGGGAGCTCCGATATTGTTTATAAAGAAGAAGGATAGAACTCTGAGATTGTATATTAATTATCGATAGTTGAATCAGATAACAATTAAGAATAAATACCCATTCCCAAGGATTGATGATTTGTTAGATAAATTGTAAGGAGCTCAGGTATTCACAAAGTTAGACTTGAGATCAGGATATTATCAGTTGAAAATAGCCGTGGTTGATGTAACGAAGAGTGCATTTAGAACAAGATATGGGCACTTCGAGTTTTTGGTAATGTCGTTTGGCTTAACTAATTCCCCAATAGCTTTTATGGATTTCAACCTTATTTAGATCTCTTTGTGATTATATTATTGATGAGATTTTGATGTACTCGAATTGTAGAGAAGATCATATTACACATCTAAGATTGGTTCCCTAGATAATGAGGGAGAAATAGTTCTATGTCAAGTTCAGTAAGTGTGAATTTTGGTTTGATCAAGTATATTCTTAGGTCACATATTGTCTAGACAGGGCATTTAGGTAAACTCAAAGAAGATAGAAGCAGTGATGAAGTGGGAGGCTTCGAGGAATGTGTCTGATCTTTGGAGTTTCCTTGGATTAGCTGGATATTATAAAAGGTTTATAGAGGGGTTTTCACTATTCTCAACCCCTTTGTTAAAACTTCTGAGAAAGAATATGCCTTTCAAATGGAATGATGATTGTTAGATGAGTTTTGTGGAGTTAAAGCATCAGCTAACTATAGCACCGATGTTAGCTATTCCATCTAACTCTGGTGGTTTTGTTGTGTATAGTGATGCGTCACACTAGGGTTTAGGATGTCTACTGATGCAACATGGTAAAGTAATGGCATATGCATTGAGACAGTTGAGATCTCATGAGTTTAAGTATGCAGTACATGATTTAGAACTTATTGCACTAGAATTTGCTTTGAAGATTTGGAAACACTGTAACACCCTATTCCTATCTGACATATGCACGTGCATCCATCGGACACCCGTGTACATGCCTGACAGAAATGACATGTTAACTATCTCACCTTCACTACATATAATATGGCATCATAAACTAAACCATCAATCACACAATTGCTAAAATCCAAAATTATTATTATATTACATCAAAAACCATAATTTACATTGTTTCATATAATAAAATATCATCCATGTTTATACAACATTATCCTATGAACATAAACAACTCGGTACACACTGAACGCTATAAACTCGACTGTAATAGTTGCACAAAATATGCTTCTATGAACTCATAGAAGCTAGCTTATCTTACTTTCAAACTTGAAAAGCAACAGTGCAATTTTTATGAGTTTTTTGAAGTCAACGGAGTAACCATCCTCGATGGTTCACTCATGTCATAAAATAAGATAAATTAGACTATGTAATCATATAGTTCAAATCCACTTGACAAGTATCAAATACTATCACAGATAAATCATTTCTCAGTTAAACAGTTCAATCATATAACGACATTCACACAGCTTTGCAAATCATTCAATGAATTCAAATTATATGCGGATGCGATATGTATAAGACTCACATTCATTTTTATATTGTTTTGACTGTGCGCTTTTATAGTATCCCGAATAATCGGGCTTAGTCAGTTAGTTTGTGACTCATTAAGCATAGTGAGTCATAGGCTTGAACCACGTATGCGGGAGCTTAGAACTCTTATCAGTAATAGTATCATTAGCATCATCAATCATAACTCTATATTACATGCATTAGAATGAAGTGTATGCCACAATTCAGTCATCAAATTCAATCACTTTCATTTGCATGTAATACAACATTATATTTGTTGGATCCTGGTTTTTTTTCTAAATTCTTATTTATTGTCTAGTTATTTATTTTTGTTTTGTTTGTTCGTTTAATTATTTATTTTTAGAATTGGGTCATTAATTAGAATTTGAGGGAAGGATTAGAAATTGGAATTAGAAGGAAGTGTTAGAATTAAGTTAGCTTAAGTAGTTAGGAGGCTTGTGTTAAATGAAGAAGGGGCAAAGTTGGAAAGGACATGTAAGTGGGGGGTAAAATTGGAAGAAAAGGAGTAAAAATAGACTTGAATAAATGAATTAGAAGAGGAGAGGAGTGAATGTCGAGAGCAGCCAAGAGGAAAAGAGAGAAAATGTGAGAAAGAGAAGAGAAGGAGAAGAAAATTCGAAAAAGCTAGGGAAGAAGGAGGAAAAATCGTGGAAAGAAGAGAAGAATCAAGCTTTTTAAGGTAAGTTCATCATCTTCTTCATGCTTTAGTAAATAAATAGGTTGTGGTATTGTGAATGAGAAGTTGTAGAGAGAGAAAGGGATTTGTGTTGGGAATGCTTGGGGGAAGAAGAAGATGGAGAGATCCATTAGGTTTTTGGATTTCTAAGTTAGGTTTTGAGTTTTCTATCTTAGATGGACTATGGGTAGGTTAAGTATGAGCTTGATTAGGGTTAATTTCTTTTGTTGTGATTTTGGAAATTGTGGTAGATTTCCAATTGAATTGGAATTGAATCAGAGGTTGGTTATGATAAGGAATCAAGGACAACCTATCCAAGAGCAAGAGCAAGGACACAATTGAATTTGGATTTCAAGAGTTATAAGGTGGGTAAAATATTCATAGTTATTGTGTAAATGAGCAATGTGCATATGTGTGTATGTATAAGCTTGAATTTCCAAATTGTGAATTGCTATGATGTGGAAAATGCATTATGATATGTTCTATGTTTTGTTATGCATATTGATGTATGACATTGTGATAAAGATTGAATTGTGAGTATGATTATGTTATGCCATGGAATTGAGTCATGGCATTTTGTATAAGAAAAAACATGAGAAAATGAGATTGTGAATGATTAAATGAACCATGAGATTTGATTGTGTTTGGGCGAGAGAGGAACCGTTTCGTAGTCACGTACATGTCGACATAAAGCCTTCTCCCGTCTGCCCGCTTGTGGCCCACGAGATCCAAAAAATGGACTCATTTCATTAACGGTGTAAACTTCAGTTTCCCTGTTTTGTTCCACGGAACCCTAGGGCCATGTGATTGTGCATTTGCATTTGACATGTTAAGTTATGAGGCAAATTGTGTGTTATGCTTGGATGACAAAATGACATCAAATATGTTTAAATGTGATGATGTATTTATCTATGTGTTGTGAATGTTGATTTTACATCGTTGTATTAAGATAAAATGAATATGTTTATATGAATATACGTATATGTTTGATTGTGTGGCTTATTGCCAATGACTATAAATATCTTAGCCACTAAGCTGTGTAGCTCAACCCAATATTTTTCCCACTCCTCAGGTGCAGATCGAGAAGATCAGTGATCTTTGCAAGGCATTTAGACACTCCAAGACAATTAGAAATCTTTTGTACTAAGTTAGTAACAATTGGCTAGCTTTATAGGCATATCAAACATGAGCATCTTTTGTATTTTGTATTAAGATTGATGTGTAAGTTGATATGCAAGTAAAGCTTGTTCAAACATTGACTTTGTTTAGAAATGAGAATTAGAACTTGAGAAGTTCGTTTATGTATGATTATGTTATTTTTTAGATTGAGTTTGATGAATGTGCATGTTCTTCTTAGGGTTGCTTGTATTAGAATACCCTATTGGAGTTTGAAAGATTGTATGTGATGAATCTTTTGGAGTTGAGATTCAAGTGTTAATGGATATGAAGTTGTTTTACACTAGAAGGGTTGAATTTGGTAAGATTTTGAGTGAATATGGTGTTAGAATGGATGTTGGGAGCATTGGAGGGGTTTGGGGAACCCCTATGTCCGTTAGATGGATTTTAGGTCTTTTACCCTCTTGGGTGAAAAAGAGCCCCCAGCCCAGTGCATGTCCGTTAAACGGACATGGATGTCCATTACGTGGACCTTTTCGGGTCAAAAATGGCTCTTAAGCTAGTCTATGTCCGTTAAACGGACATCCTTAGGATAGCTACCGTAAATCATGATTTTTACCACTTTAAGGGATGAATCTCACTTTGAGGTCTTCATAAAAGTTGTAGATCTCGAGGTTTTCTTTCCAATCGTCTAAACACAAAATCAATCTGAAATGTTTAACAAACGATATGGCAATTGCGCCAAGATATGTACATTTAGAGTAAGGACATAAACATGTTGGATTCCTTTGACCATAACTTCTTCGTCCGACCTCTAAATTAAGTGATTCTTAAAGCATTGGATTCATATCACGTTTTTCTACCTTTTCACAAAAATTGGTAGCTTTTGGTGTTGAATTGAAAAAGATTGATGACTCTGTAATGATTGTTGGGCTTCGAAAACGGGGCCCAGCATCTTGTCGTATCAAAGCCCTAGGTTTTTCCTAGGCTTAGAGTGCATAGTAGGATGAATTGTGTGCTATGTGATTGATTGTTTGCATTTTTAAGTTGATTGTTTGCATTAAATGACATGTATATCATGCATACATGTAGGAAATAGGATTAAGATAAAATGTGAGCTAACCATTAGTGTTTCTATTGAAGGAGTAAAATGTCACCTCGTAGAAGGACACGAGGAATATTGCAAGGATTGATTGCACTTAACTCTCTGCCAAGACAGGAGAATACTGATGCGTGAGTAGCCTTAGGAATTGTTGAGGCTTCCGTTGGGCAAAGTAGTGAGCCCATTTGATCACAGATGCAGGAGTCGTCTGTTCCACCATAATAAATGCCTCCTTTAGACCCGAGATTGTTTCAGGCATTTACTCAGGCATTTGCCCAAGCTATGGGACAAATGTCGCAGACTTCTGCTCCGATCCTAGTTAAGATGGGGAAACAATTCGATAAGCTGAGAAAGTATGGAGCAGCGAATTTCTATGGAACCACTGATCCTAAAGAGGTCGAGACTTGGATGAGAAAGACCAAGAGGATACTGGATCAAATAGATTGTGAGGATGATGAGAAGGTTATGTATACTGCTAGCTTGCTTCAGGGAGATGCTCTGCATTGATGGGAGAGTGTGTTGGGGAGTCAGATGAGACCACCAGTGCTTGCATGGAAAGATTTCCTAACAGTGTTAAGAAGAAATACCGGTCTGAGGTGTACATTCAATAGAAGCAGAAAGAATTTCTGAGTCTCATCCAGAGGGAGATGACTGTCGGACCCTGCTCCCGGAGCCGACTGTCCCGGGAGGTGAGCCCTGCTGAGGCCCATTCCCGAGACACATAAGCTTGCTGAATTCCT
>JANVCQ010017751.1:0-31179 GCA_025531925.1 Erythroxylum plowmanianum
CATAAAAATGCATCCTTAACTCTCATAGTCACTCACATTTACCATTCTACCCTTCCCACTAGTAATGGGATGTTACATTAATGCTCTTTTAGAGTTATTATGTTGAAAGTAACAAAATTGATTTAGTTGAGGAATATAAATGCTTAAGTAGAGGGGCGTTTGATAAGTGCTTAATTATTCATATTTTTAATTTTATATTCAGTTCATTTTGCTTGTTAATTTGAGTGTTTTATTGCTTCCGATACTTAATTTGTTTATATTTCATTCTCAAGTTGTAATTCACTTATTTAGGAAAATTGAAATGAATTCATGCAAGTTTAGGTTGCTTTGAAGCTGTTTTGACCAAGTTATGAAGCTGCAAGGAAACGTAGATGGGTATGAACGTGCCTATATACTTTCTTGTGTACTCCAACATGGTCATGTTTCATATAAGACAAGTTGTTTTGAAGTTCCGGAGAGTTACATAGCTATGAACATGCCTGTTTTTTAGAAGTACGTGCTTATGTTCACATTTTGAGCCCATAATTTTGTCCATAATTGAGGATCTCATGATTTTTTTAAAGTACACTAGACCTTGTAGTGATTTCTTTTAATTTAATTTATTCTTAGTTTCATTAAGATTCAATTACGTGTTTTTTGCTATTCTTGAATTACTATTGCTAATATGTTGATTCGTATATAATTTCATGTAATTTAGATCAGTAATCCTTTGTATGAATTGATCTAGCAAAATTAAAAATATTTGCATACAAACCTATAGCTAAGCTATCATAAATCTTTTAGATTAAGGTTAAACCAAATAGAGGAATTTATAAATTGATTAATGCAATTCTATGGGTTTTAATTAGAAAGAGACTTTGATTGATCAACTTAGTAGTTGTTAATAATCTTGAGAAAGATGTTAGCATAATTTGGGAATTTCCATAGTCTACATAACTTTATATTAAACATGATTTTTGAAGTCTTATTGCATTAGAAGTCTTAGGGGATTCATAATCTAGGTACCATTATCTTCTTTGGTTATTTCTTAGTCCAATCTTTATAAAGTCATTCAATTGTACTGATTTATTTTAGTTTATTATTTTAATTTTGAATTGATTAATTAATATCACCATAATTTTTTAGACAAAATAATAGAGAGATATTTAGTACTATCAATTCAAGTCCTTGTGGCATTAACACATGCACACTAGAAATAGCTACAACTACATTATATGCTTATGGTAAGACAATTCAATCAAACATACAGAATAAGAGGAATTAGAAGGATAACCCTTTAACTTTTCTAAATATGCATACGTATAATAAGGGAGCAAGATCTCAAACTTTACGTTAGCTACTTGTTTGGTAGGAGGTAAAGGTTTGAGCTCCCCTTTTTCCTTAAAAACACCATCTCTTATAGTATGCTTCTCCTTTTGATACTTAAACACTAAGCCTTACTTATTTTTATTAAATCACCATCATAAGCCAAGGCTTTTAATTATAGGTATAAGTCGCTTTATAAGTATATTTTAGGAACCTTTATAGATACTCAACAACGATATCATATAAATGAAAAACAATTATCATTAAAAGTAAAAGCTATCAAAATTTTTATTATTTTATTTATAAAATGATTTTTATTAAGAACTGATAATAATCAAGTCAAGGCTTTTACTCAAAATAATTTACCTTCAAATAACAAAAACAGACACAAAAAGCACAGATACCTTGATCATGGGAATAATAAAAGATTTTACCATATCTAAGCTTCAAATAATATAAAAAAATTAACGAGATTTGAAGCAAATCTTCTTCCTCTAATTTATCATTATTAATTGTAATTTTAATAACTTCTTCAAAAAGGGATGTAATTATCTCATTTATAGATTCTAGAAAATAAGAAGACATGATATAATTATATACAAAACAATTTCAATTTTCCAAATTAAAGGGTCCATTTTGCTTCCATACTTTTATCTTTAGTTTTTTGACTGTATCTTTATTAGGTTTTCGTTAAGCCTTTTAACAAGCATTTTAGCTCCAAACTTAGCATAAGGTAACAACCTTTGACACTCCTTCAGTAAAGTTTAGCATAACCTTAATTTATTTTCTACTTTAAGGCTTATACTAAAGATTTTAGGAGAAGAATAAGGTTTTAAATAGAAAATGTAAATTCTATATGTAGAAAGGAGAAATTTTTATTTCACGATAGAGGAGATTATAAATATGAGACACATAGAGAATGTTCGATTTCCTTTATAAGCAGACTTGAAGTCTGGATTCTAGCTTAATAAAAATTACAACATATCAACTTTTCATAAAGTAGATTTTATCTTTATGATAATGGGTTTTCTTTTATCTGAGTGGTTGGAGAGATTTCCATGTTATCTTCTATCTTTCTAACTCATAATCATCACCACATTATCTCCTTATCTTTTGAATCAAAATCATCATTGTAAGTGGATACTCCCAATGCTTCAACTTTATCTTTTTCCTTGAAAGTCTTCCAACCACTTGTATAAGAAGGACATATATTTTTTGTATGTTTATGAAGATGAAAAAAAAATTTTGTTCCTCAAGACTAAATCTTATTTTTTCTTTTTCAATCAAGTTTATCTTCATTTTTACAAAATTTTCAGCGACCAATGTTGTCTTCTTAGCTAAAGTTATCATTAAAGAAAAAAATTTTCTTTTTCTAACGTAAGTTCAAAATTCTTTCTTAAATGTTACCTCCATGCTAAAAATAACAATTCTCATCCCAATTCCTCTTTTTTAATGAATATCATTTTCATTATATCTAAACATTTCTTTCCTTAAGTTAATATTCATAATAATAGAAAAGTTTGTTGCCTTTCCCAAAGTAATGAAATGATAGCCATCGTATCTTTCATCTTTATGAAATTCTCGACAACAAATAATATCTTTAATGCCAAGGTATCTTTAGTGGTTATTATAGGGTTATTTAGATAACAATCCTTAATCCTTTCTTAAATCCATCTAGAAAGTAATGATATCTCAGGAAACTATGGATTAGTTAAGTATATTTCATTTATTGCTCCAGAATCATACCAATCTCTAATCACTTAAGGATGAGCTCTTGTAAAAATTTCAATCTAGGATATATCCCAAAAAAATCAATATAGTAGGTGTTACTATTTTATAGAGAGTATAAGTCTCTCATTACCTTATAATGTGCCTAGACAACAAGGTGATTTTTTGGAAGACTATCAATTTTTTATCATCCCTTTATATGTAGTATTAGGCTTGAGAGAAATATTATAAAGAGTAATCTTTTCTGGCTTAATCTATTAATTAGGAAATTCCTTTATCGAGGAAGAAAAGTCTGTGGATGATGACTCTTCAACTATCTTAGCTTTGACTAGACTATAAAGCTTTTGTTCTAAATAATTATAATGGTTTATCTTGGCTTTCCATATATGGAAAATGAAAGAAGCAATCTACAACTTCTTTTAGCATCAAGTTAAAGTTTGTAATATCTAATAAATCTTTGATTTGTGCTTAGCAAGTATCAATATCTTCATACATCTATTCTAATAAGTCAAATATCTTTTATTTGAGGTTGACCATCTTTACTTAAAAAGTCTACAAGAACATCAATATTAGATTTGATAATCACAATATCAAAGGTATATTATGCTAATAAAATATGTCATTTAATATATCTTTTATATTCAAGTTTAGAAGGTAAATTATTTTGAATAAAAGCCTTAACTTGAGTATTATAGGTTCTTAATAAAAATCTTTTAATCTTTTAGGAAAAATAACAAAAAATTATACAACTTTTGACTACCTCCAATAATTCTTTCATTTATGTGATATCGTTATTAAGTATCTGTAAAGATTCCTGAAGTATACCTATAAAGAGCTTCATTCATTTTAACATTAGAATTATCATAATTTATCTTTTTTTAATACACCACTCTATACATGAACAGAAGCATCAGTTTCAAGAATTAAATCATCATTATTAGATAGTAAAAATTGGTAGTATAATGGACAAATTCTTAAATTTCTTTATCTGTTCAATCAAATAGGGTGAAAATTAAAATATTTTATTTCTATTTAAAAGCATTTGAAAAGAACCTTTTTTTTACAATAATAGCACTGAAATTTAGTTTTTTACTTTCTTATTTCTTCTAAACATAGGTATTCCAGATTTGTATCCTTCTTTTTTCTTATAATATTTTGCTTTACGTTAAATATCTTTCTTTAATCTTTTTCTTTTTGTATTTCTTTTTATCTTATTATAATGATGACTATCACATCCTATCATTGCAGGAATTTCCAAATCATAACAACATAATGAAGATTTTTTTCTTTTTTCCTTTACTTTTATTTAGTAATATAGTGTCATCATAAGTTACAGTCATATAATAAGTGCTTATCTCTCATGATGTAATCACTGTAGACTTCCTGTAACTTTTGAAGCTAGCTTCTCCTACTTACCATCTCTCACTGCTTCCACCCACATTTTCTCTCTTGACATACACTCTTCTTCTTACTACTTCATCCTTCCCAAATTTACTTCCTTTCCCTCCTATTATATTTTTATCCACTGTTCATTAACTAACTATTGACTCTTTCCCACCTAAGTCCATCTTACCAGTTGAACCTTTAACCTTAACCCCCTTTACTGATTCCCAATGAAGACCCTATAAATTCATTTAGGAATTCTACGTCACTCTCTCGACATTTCCTTTGGATGGCTTAAATAAAGATCAACTCAGAATAAGATGCTTCCCATACATATTGAAAGATTGGGCCAAGGTATTGTTGATGAACATTCCATCCAATTCATTGACTATATAGGAGGAGGTCTACAACAAATTTATGGGAAAATTCTATTCCGATCAAAAGACCTATGAGTTACAAATGAAAATAGCTACCTTCACTTAGATGGAGGAAAGCCATTCCATGAGGTGTGGGAGCACTTCAAACTCTTACTAATACAATGTCCATATCATCATTTTCCACTTCACATGCAGAACCAATTCTTCTATAATGGATTAACACAACAGTGTTAGTACACAATGGACAATGCAGTAGGAGGAGCTGTGGGCCAGAAAAATTTCGAAGAGACATATCAAATCTTCGAAATGTTAGGCGACAATTGTCACCAAAAGACCATGAGGGGGAGAAGAGCTAGAGTTTATGAAGTGAACTCAAATCAAGAAATAGCTATGCAATTAGCTGAGTTAACAAAGCATGTGAAAATGTTAACTATAAGACTACCTCAAGACGTTCCAAATCAAGAAGTATATGGTATATGTGGAACTTTTGGTCATGGAGTTAATGTTTGTTCATACTCTTTTGAAACTTTTACAGGTAAGAAAGAACAAGCGAACTCACTTAATGGTTTTTCAATCGAGGGTGCAAAATGATCATATTCAAACACCTATAATCCTAGTTAAAGAAACCACCCAATTTTGCTTAGAAAGCCAATAATCCACCAATGCAACCTCAACCACAATATCAAAATTTTCAGAGGCTAAACTAGTTCCAATGGTAATCCTCACATAAGAAACTACCAAGGAAGCCTTCTTTGGAGGAAAGCCTAAATGCATTTATAAAAGTAACCACTCATAATCAAGAAATGAACAATAAGAGATTCGAATCCATGAAAGCTTTTGTAAAGCGGATTAGGACTCAATTAGGGCAACTTTTTGCTTAAATGAAAAGCAATCCAAAGGGAAGGTTGCCCAGTTAACCTGAACAAGCCCAAACAGTTACTATTCTGAAAAATGGTAAGGTGATCGATAATCATGTTGAGATTCCTTCTAATATGTCTAATGCAGGTAATTAAAAGGAAGAGAGCCACATCAAATAAAAAGATGAGTAGAATGAGGTCAACAATGGTCATAACTCTTCAAGTCACATTTAAAAAGAAAAAAACTTAGGCTAATGAAGGATTAAGACTGCATGAGGCAACTGATCCATATAGACCACCAATTTTATATCCAAAACACCTTAAGGACTCAAAAAAAGATGAGCAGTTTTCTTATCTATATAACATACTTTTCAAAGTTAATATTAATCTACCTTTGTTAGATGTGATCAGGAAAATTCAATCTTATATGAAGTTTTTCAAAGAACTAAACACCAAAAAGTGAAAGTTTCATCCAAATGAGAAGGTGATAGTTTCAGAAGTAGCAAGTGCAATCATTCTATAGCAGTTAACCCCCAAATTGAAAGATCCTGGGAGTTTCATTGTGAAATTATCAATGGGTAATGGTGATGAGGTTAACAATAAGCTTGACCTTGGAGCAAGTATAAACCTTGTGCCTTATTCCATTTATGAGAAATTGGATCTAGGGCAGTTAATACCTACCAATTTGTGTTTAAAATTAGCTGATAGTTCAATCCATTATCTGAAAGGAATAATGGAAGATGTGTTAGTGAAGGTTTGACGATTGATTGTCCCTATAGGCTTTGTTGTCGTAGATATAGGGAAGTAAAAGAGCAAGAAAAGGAGCACACCGTATTCCTAGGGAGGCCTTTTATGACAACTACCAATACCTTGATTAATGTAAAGAACGAAAAACTGACCATGACTTTTCTAGGAGAAATAGTAGAATTTTAATCTTTACTATTGAACTTATTCCAACTAATGTTGTTTATGAAGAATGTTTTCTTGTTGATAAAATTAATGCTACGGATTTTGATTTTGCCTTGTAGGAAGAAGAAAGAGAATTGGATTTGATTAAAGAGATTGATGAGTATCACTAATTACTAGATGATGCAATTGAGGGAGAGTTTAGTATATTCTTAGAGACATATCCTAATGAAGAGAGGAAAACAATGGAATCAATCACTTTGAACGATATACCTTATGCACGACTATTGAGATGTCCAATTATAAGACATTAAAGAAGCGTTAAATAGGAGATAACCCATATAATTACTGTTTTTTCAATTATTTGTTTATTATTCCTTTTTAGTGAATCTCAACTTAATTTGTTTACTTTGTATACACAGACCTAATTTTTAGTTTCTTCTATTTTTTCCTCACAATTGTTCTCCACTATGTTGAGCAAGTTTTAATTTTATAAAACTCTTAATGTTCTATAAGTGCACGAGTCGTAAGCATAGTAATTGAGGTGTCAATCCCACAAGGAATTAGTGAACTAATTGAATCCTAACTTGTCTAAGGTCTAAAAATTGTAATTAAAATGAAAACAAAAGTGAGCAAAAAATTAAGTAATTGAATATGGATCGATTGAAAATGAAATTATAAAATTAACATAAAGAAATCAAAATTAAGCACACCCACTTAAAAATCAAGAAATTGCATAAGACAAGATTAATCGATTATGAAAAGATGGGATTTCTCCTACCGTCAATTACAACTTTAATTACTTTTGAGTTAATGGGTATCTATCCTAGAATTTTAAAGGGGTTGATTATCCTCTCTCGAGACCTAATCATTAAACCCTAAATTATAATCTCTTATTGAATCCAAAGTTCTGAAATTGCAATTTCTCAATTAGCAAAACAACCCACATTCTAATTAGTTCTTAAGCACTCTAATAAACAATCGAATCCTCACATAAGATCTCTCTTTGTATAAATACTGATTTGATTTTTTATGTGATCTATTAGGTTGTTAACTCTTATTATCCAACCTAATCATGTTACTATCACTTCACTCTCTCGATTTATAACTCCTCTTCTTCTTATTCTTCTTCTTCTTCTTCTTCTTCTTTCTTCTTCTTCTTCTTCTTCTTCCTCTTCTTCTTCCTCTTCTTCTTCCTCTTCTTCTTCTTCCTCTTCTTCTTCTTCTTCCTCTTCTTCTTCCTCTTCTTCTTCCTCTTCTTCTTCTTCTTCTTCTTCTTCTTCTTCTTCTTCTTCTTCTTCTTTCCTCTTTTCTCTTCTTTCTCTTTGTTGGCTTTTTCTTTAATTGGTAAGATGGAGGCTCGTTAATTAGGTCATTTCTTTTTCCTTTTAAAGTTTTTTGCCTTTTAGGGTAAAAACTAGATTTTACCTAAACCAAAAGTCCAAAACAACCCTCCAAAAATTGAAATAGAAGCAGATTTACCTGCCATGATCATGGCCCTTGAAAATGAGATTTTGTCATGATCGTGGCCTACTTGTCACAATCATGGCCATATTTGGGTTGCTTCTGTTATGATTGTGACAAGGATGTCACAATCGTGACCTTGGCTCTTCCTCCAAGCTTTCTCTGACTCCTCTTGATCTTCTTCATCTTATCTCAAACACTAACAAACACATAAAAATACTTGAAATGTATAAAATTAAAGTCCAATAATATGCTTTAAACTACATAACACTTAAAATACAAACACATAATCACATTGACATAATTCTAAACCTAAACATACACAAATCATCTAATTAACAACTAAAAACTCACTAAAATACCCATTAAAACATAATGTAAACTATACCTATCACACACCTTGACACAACCGCATCAATGCAATCCCCACCCCCACTTTCGTATCATATTTATATCCTTCTTCTTTGTATTATTTTTATTGCTTGTTAGTTTAATTTCGTTTAGTTTTAATGTTTATCCTTGTTTGTGTTATTTTCCATCCTAGATACCTCTTTTATTTCTTACCACATTGAGGACAATGTGATATTTAAGTGGGGGTAGTATTTTAATTATTTAAAAAAGTGTGTTTTCTATGTTTTTCTCATTTAATAGTTAGAGATGCATTGTCACGAAGTTAACTTGATCAAAATTAGAAATTTATAATATGAGTGAATAAGTATACTTGCATGTTTAGGCATCGGAATTAGAAATTTATAATATGAGTGAATAAGTATACTTGCATGTTTAGGCTTATTGATTTGAATTTTGGTTTAAAGGATATTAAAATGTTGCGATAGATGAATGACACTTTCTTTGGTAAGATTTTGAGCCTTTTTGAAATATTAAACACCAAATTCAAGCATTCTTTATTGAGAGTATTCTTTCATGATTAAGGAACTTTAGAACTTGCTTGCGGATCCTAGTTAAGATCACATAATCTTATGCAAACATTGAAATGATGAAGGTAATTAGGATTTACCATTTTAGCTTTAAAAACCACCATAATTTTACCCTTAGTGAGCCCCCTTTTAGCTTAATATAAAACCTTGTTCTTTCTTTAAACCCTAAAATATGAGCCCTGACCTTAATTATTTATCCTCTTCATTACACCTACCATAAGGGCAAGTTAAGCATTTGAAATGATATTATTGGTTTTAGGGAATAACTGCTTAAATAAGTGTGGGGAATCATAGAGTATAGTTAGCTATTGAGTTAGGAATAGATAAGGTTGTAACAATTTGTATCTCTCCTCTATATTTTTCCTCTTCTAAACCTGACCTTCTTGTTTCAAATAAACAAAAATAATAATGTTAATAATAAAGAAGAAGAAAATAAAATAAAATAATAAAATATAGAAAAAAAGAGAAAGAAATGGGAAAGAAAAGGAGGAAAGAGAAGGAAACCAGAAAACGAAAAGAAAGAGGAGAGACATAAAAAGAAGAAGAAGGAGGGGTGCTAATCTTGTTAATTGAAAGGAAAGAATTGAGTATTTTATACTCTATTATTGTATTATTTTAAATGCTCCATTAGTTCGTTGGTCTTAAATTGTGATTTTCCTTTTTCTATCCTTAACCTAGCTCTATTCCAACCAAAATAAAGACCTTTAGAATGATGTCTGCGTTTGATATGAGTAGTGAAGATTGGATTAGTAAGCAATCTTATGGTAGATGTCTTATATGAAATAAATTATGAGTGAATACATCCTAACCTTGAATGCTTGAGAGGATGGAGAGTGGAGTGAGTGTCTATCACACTTGTTAATGGTTCTTTCAATTAAAGTACTTGTTACTGCTCGTGGAGTATTATGAGTTTCAAGTTCTTAGGTTGTATTTATTGAAATGATTGTTGATATCTTTGACTATAGTTTTGAAAAAATTGTTGTTTTAATTGTTATTTCTTGTATGGTTTAGTTTTCTTAATTTTGTTTGAGGATAAGCATAGTTTAAGTGTGGAGGACTTCTTGTGACTAATTTTTATTGATTTTCCAAGACTTTATATTTTGATTTTGGTTACAAATTCTTGGGTTTTAATTCAAATTTGGATGAATTGAGAATTTTGAAGTATTTTGCAAATGTTACAAGGAAAACAAGAAAAATTAGACAAGACTGCGTGTCACAATATTATGATGAAAGCTTATATAGAATTTACCTCGAATTAACCCAGGCATATGAGGTTGGAGGATAAGGTATCTGATTTAATCATACACATCTCCTTTATTTATACTCATAACACTGCCCATTAAAGACTAATACTATGGAAAACACTTAAACAAGTTGCTAAAAACATCATTACCCTATGGTTAAATGTTAGGGATTTTAATTCAATCAATATTATGAATGAAATTGAAGGAGAAATATCTATAGGCATTCCATATCCTGATTTCAGAAAATGCTTGGAAGATATTCAAGCCTTGGATATTCCCTCAAGTGGATGCTTTTTCATATAGAAAAATAATCAAACTAATGGATCCTTTATCTGAAAAAAAAAACTTTATAGAAGTTTGGGGAATCAATTATGGTTTCAAACTTCCGCATCCAGTTATACTTTGTTTAAGAATAGCGAGTTATCTAATCATTCAATTGTGATTACTAAAACAACTTCATATTGTCTTAAAAAGCCTTTTAGGTTTAATAATTTCATGATCGATATAGCAAGCTTTTAAGAAGCATTGCAGAATCGGATGATTCCCATTATTATAGGATCTAAAAGATTTATTTATGCAAGGAGAATCATGTTGAATAAGAAGGAAATGAAAATTTTGTTCTTGAGTAATGTAGGGAACACTCACCATCTACTAAACATAGTCGAAAGGAAACTTGATGAAATTCAATTTAAGCTATACATCAATCCTACTTCATTAATTCTCCAAGACATAGATAAAGTAGTAATGAGGAATCTAGCTAAACCTATCAACTATGACTTTTCACTAATGAAGCAAAATTCTTGCATAAGATGGCTCAAAGAAGGGGATAGAAACTCCTCCTACTTCTATAAAGCAGGTCTTAACAAGAAGTGTAGAAATAGAATAATATGTCTGAAAGATGGTAATCAAAAACTAAATAATTAACAACTACTGTTAGATGGAGAGTTTGAATTTTTCTTCGAGCAATAACTCTCGTTCCTCAATTCCTTTCCTGAAGAAAGTTATAAATGAAAGTTTAAACATATAGAAGATGGAATTTCTTTACTGGCCTGTAACTATACTAGAAATAGAGAATTCCATGAAGTATTTAAATTCTTATTAGTCCTCAAGGCTCGATGGTTTCAATAGTAATTTTTTATTAAAGTGTTACAAAGTAGGTGGTTACTAATGCAATTCTAGAGTTCTTAGGGAATAGAGTGCTTCAATTTAAGCTTAACAAAACATACATCACTCTAATTCCCAAAGGTGTAGAATAGAATGCAATCTATGATTACAAACCTATTGTCTATTACAGTATAATTTACAAGGTCGTTTCTAAAATTCTTGCTAACAGGTTGCAAGTTATGCTTCCCAAATACATTGAACAAACCTAAGAGGCTTTCATTCAAAGCAAAGTAACAGGAGATAACATCTTGTTGTTTTAAGGAAAGCCTTTGATAATATTAGTTAGGACTTCATCACCAACACTCTAATTACCATAGATTTCCCCCAAATCTTCATCAAATGGATAAGGCAATGCATCTTCACCCCTACTTTCAACTATTTGATTAATGGTCAACCTACCAAGACCATTAAAAGCATAAAGGGAATTTGACAAGGTGATCCTATTTCACCTTACTTATTTGTTATTATGATGGTTGTCTTTAATAGATTATTAAAAAATAGTCATTAAGAGGACCAAAAATCTCAAATATAAAGCTCTCAAATCTCTACTTTTCTAATGAATTAATCTTGCCACCAAATGTTAATCCTATATCCATCGATGCCTTAATGTTTTCCCTCAAGATTTTTAAAAATCTTACAGGTCTAGATGTTAACTGTTCCAAAAGTGCCCTTTTTTCTCTTCAGGAGTGCCAATCATCTAGAGCATAGCATAAAATCAATCACCGATTTCAAATTGATGATCTTACCTATGTTTTATCTTGGGATTCCTATATATAACAACAGACTGCCATGCAAAGAGTATGCTTCCCATAATGATAAAATCAACAAACGAATCTCCAATTAGATAAGCAAAAATTTTTTTCATTAGTTGGTAGAGTGCAACTGATTTCCTTTGTCCTCACATCACTAATTTTGTGTTGGGCTACTCATATGGTACTACCAACTACTCTAAAAAACATATTGATAGGATTTTTAGGAATTTCCTATAGATTGGAACCAATAACTCCAAAGGCAAGGCTAAAGTCAAATGGGTTAAGGTTTGCAAACCAAAAAATGAAGGGGTCCTTAACATCATTTCTCCTAAAATTCTGAACATAATTATGTTGATTAAGAGTCTTTGGAAATTATGCAATGATAGGCAATCCTTGTGGTCTAAATGGGTATAGGGTTACTACCTAGGAACTAATAACATTTAGAGATACAATCCACCCTTTAGAGTTTCTTATATTATGAAGAGCATTTTGCTAACTAGAAGAAAATTCAAACTGGAATTCATAAACCTAATTCGTAATAAAAAGAGTATCAGTTTCTCTTATGATAATGGGCTATCAATTAGACCACTGCTGAATCATCCTTCCACAAATACATTAAAATTAGTGATATATAATGAATATACAGTGACTGATGCTCTCATCAATAGATAAATATTTGACAATTATCCCATTTAAAAACACATTAAAAGAGAAATAATACATACCTACTTTGATGATGACAATGATAGTATATGAAAACATTCACACACAAGAAAGTGTATAAAAATCTTTTTTAGAAGATTCGTGATAGGCAAATTAAATTCTATCTCTTGGAAAATGTAGTATGGTTCATATAGCTCAACCTTTGAGCATTAACAATTGTATGGATGGCTATGGAAAATAAACTCCTAACAGTTGACAAAATCTCCAGATACTTGTAAACCCCTAATTGGCGCACTTTATGTAAAAAAAAAAGTTGAAGAGAACGCTCATCATTTGTTCTTTCAATGTGAATTCACCAATGAAAGCTAGAACTCACTCCTTAACTTGTGTCACATCCACAATGCCCCAAATAGCTGGAGTATAATTACAAATTGGTGTGCTAAAGTTTAGCTTACAAACAATACAGAGAGATGGTGCTTTTAAGTGATCTTGTCATTTATTATGGTAGTTGTTTGGGATGAAAGGAAAAAAAAAGTATTCCAAGACATAGAGAGGAGCATTCTATGCTGCAAAAAATTAGATTACATATCAACATATTCAAGGACAAGTTTGGTGATATGAACTATATCAATAATTCATGGAAACTGTAAATTCTTAACCAGTTGAAAGGTGACAATGTTTTAATATGTAAATTAGCATTGTAACTATTTGGTCATCTCTATTTCAGGTGTAAGATCATCATAGTGTAGCAATTCTATTGTACTTTTGATTATTTTGTTTGCCTTAAAGGCTTAATACAATTCATTCTCTTAAAAAGAATAGTGTCATCATACCATTCACTTAATTTATCTTAACTTTTTAGTAGACTTTCAATTTTGTTTTTATAAACATTTTGATAATGAATAAGACATCATAAAAGTTGATTATTACTTTGTTTTCTAAGTGTCACTACTATAATGTATCAATGAGACACTGATATTCTTTTTTAAAAGTTGTTAAGTGGACACTCATCTTTAATTTAACAACATAAATGTTGTAAACATTTCACCATATACTATAACATAAAATATGTTTTATTATATCATCTAATCACAAGCAACCTTTAGGTGTTTTTAGCATGAATCTTGATTTATTTTTATACATATGTAAAATTGTTGCATGCGATAAAACTCATTATATCAATTGATAAGAATACTTAATTCATACAAATATATGAATCTTTTTCAATTCAATAATAATACATTTTAACTGCATTTTAACCAATGTCATGAATACTGATACTAGTACTGGATTTGGTTTTTGTACAGTACTGTATCAGCATCAGTCAACATTGGGGTACTATATAGGCACCAATTACTATCGGGATACCGTTTTAGGTAATTTTTAAATTTATAAAATAGACTGAATTTTTTGAAATTACAAAATAGTCCCCCAATATATTGTAGTATAAAATTTATAATTTTATTTCAACTATGTCTCATCCAAACCTAAACTATCCTTACACTAAATGATCCACAACTCTTAGATAAAGAAAAACAGGCATTTTCCAAATTCTTGCTAGCTATCAAAAATTATACATCTTTACTATATCAAAAGGCCAGGTTTAATTGGATCAATGATGGTGACAATTGCATAAAGTTCTCTTCAACACTGTCCTTGCAAGGAAAAAACACAACAAAAATTTATTATATCACCTTTAAAGAAGGCTCAATACTACAAAAGTGTCAGGACATACAAGATAAAGCAGCAAGGTACTTTGAATCTCTCTTTGGCACTCACAGTCCTTCATCTATTACACTTATAGATCTTTGTAAAATCACTCTAAAGCATCTCCTCTATATTTAGATTCATTAACCAAACATGTGGATGACAAAGAAATTAAGAATGTTGTTTTTGGCATGGAAGGAATGAAGGCACTAGGGTTTGATGGTCTTAATGGATTTTTTTCAAAAGTCAAGGAAGATTACTGGAAATTTTTTTTTGAAAAGTAGTCCATGAATTTTTCTCAATTGGCATACTCCTCAAGGAGATCGACAAAACCTTCCTATGTTTAAACCCTAAAGGTCTTAACCCCTCTAATTTTAGAGATTTTAAACCCATAGCCTCCACTTACTTTCTTTACAAAATAATATCCAAAATCCTTACAACTAGATTGAAGAAAGTGATACCCCTCTACTCAGTTATAACCATCGCGCTTATTTGAGTGACAATGTTCTTATTGTGTAAGAACTCCTAAAGGGTTACTTTAAATCCAATTATACTCCTAATTGCACCATTAAAATTGATAAGAAATTAATAGCATATCTTGTTATAGTGGGATGATATAAATTCCTACCATTGGTGAAATCATTCCTCATCAAAGTTAGGACCCATACCTAATTGTAGATAAACTTAATCACTTTCTTCTCTTTCTACATAGTCTTATCAATGATAGGAAAATATCTAGCATCTCTTATATTTTTCAACATCAGGTCAATGTAATGTGTAGCACAAGGAGTTCAATAAAAAGAAATATACCTAGTTTACAGTCTTTTCCCACCTACTTTATAAGTAGAATCATTGTCAATAATGAACTAAACAACATTTTATGGCCCAACTTCATTCTCAACTTCATTAAATATTTGAAATAGAGTATCATTATTTTCAATAAGGCCAAATGCATCGATAGACTTCAAAAACATTGTTCCCTTAATAGAATAAACTAAACAACTAATAATGGGTTCATGTATTCTACTTGTCCAATCATCACATATGATTAAACATTTATCAGCTGCCCTAGTCATTCTTCTTTTAACCAAATAACATTTTATTCATGAATAGATCTACTCAAAAGTTTACTTTTATAGTTATCAATTGGAGGAGCCTTATATCCTAGTTCGTAAGAGGCAATAGCGTCCATCATAGGCTGGTAATAATAAAATTGGGAGACATTAAATGACAAGTTTTAGGAGATATTTGTGGTGAAAAAAATTAGACAGGTATTTTCTTCTCTTCCTCACATCAGTTGCAACATTTCCTTCTTGTTGGGTAGACGTGTCTCCCTCTTTTCCTCACATTAATTGCAACATTTCCTTCTTATTGGATAGGAATACCACTATCTTCAACATCCCCACTATCATCCTAACCATTGGAAAAAGAACTTCCATAACCAATTTCATAGTTTAGCCTTTGTCTTGTATCTTTTTCATGTTGATGTTTTGGTTTGTCATTTCACGTTATGACTCACTTTTTTATAAGGTTCTACTTCACCTTTGATCCTAGCCAAATGCTTTGTTAATTTAGTGATTCCCTTACCTTTCAAATGTTTGTTGTAATACACAAAAATGGTATAGTTCTTCATTTCAAGAACCAATCGAGCATGGGCCCAAGCTAAATCATCAAATCTTCCTGAAATGGTTGAATTATTATGAGTACTTAAACTCCCCTCCATTTATCTAAAACAATAAATGAAGACATATGTATCATTACATAACTATAAAAAAAATTCAATATTCAATTATAAGTATATCCAAATTATAGATAGACTACATCTTACTTTTTTTTTTATGATAACACACATTACAATTTTCTTTATGATAATACACATCATTAAAATGATTTAAACACTTACAATTTCACTTTATGTTGAGTAATCACATTATGGTGAGTAATGAGTATTCTCTCATAAATTCACATACTATTTTCTACTATATTTTTAACTATCCATAAGATAACAACAATGAACAATATAAAAATGCAAACATTATTTTCTTAACTTAATTACCTATAATAAATTCTTTAATTATATATTAAATCTTATATTTAAATAAGTAATCATATGTTAAATACCTTTTATATACAAACAATAATTACTAAATTGTATGTTTCATATAAATTAATTAACAAATTTGATCTCGCTTTTATGATTATTAAAATAACAAATAATATTACATGTTCTTGAATTATACATAATTCACAATGCCTAAATATTCTTCCATAATCCATACACGATATTACTTTGATCTTATTTCTTCGTGAACTCATGATGCGTAAATGTTATTGAACTATACAAAATTCCCACATCCAATTCCAACTTCCAAACATAAATTGCCCAATGCATATTTTATAAATCATTCATAATATATACATGACACAACCAAAACATAATGCAATAGCAATTCGGAGTAGAACAAGCAATGTTAAACACCCAAAAAAAAAGACAAATTACAAACCAAGTTAATAAGGGTCTCAAGTTGGGTTAGGTTAGATTAAGTCTGGTCGGTTCAATTCAACTAGATATAGATAAATTTGGATTCTACAATTTGCTCTAGGGATTCGAGGATTGGCTCACTGGAGTCACTAGATGCACAGGAGAGTATTAGCTAGTTAGCGGCGAAGGTGGAGACTGGAGAGTAGCAACAATGAGCGATGATAGTCTTCCCAACGACAGACGTGCGTGGAGGAAGTAGTGGGCATGCGTGGGAGAATGGGAAGGTGGTGGCGGGCATGCGTGGGTGACTGGAAGGAGGATGAGATGAACACTTACGAGCGTTAATGTCTTAGTGAGGGGTTTTGTTACTAAAGAAGACAATGAAGAAGAGCGAACAATTTGGTGGTCTTTAGTGTTTTTTTTTTTAATTTGGTCTGTCACTTTTTAAAATTGCTATTTGATTCTTGAGAATTCTCAATATTATAGTTACTGATCAATACAAGCTGGTACCACTCGATATTTTCGACACTGACTAATATTTGTAACCGGTGTGGTAGCAACGCTTTTAATACCATTCTCTAGTAGGTTTGAAACCATACCCATAATGTTGATTTTAACAAATCAGTCAATTATATGCATAATTGTTAATTAGTCATTAGTTTGAAAGAATTCATTCGATAATTGAATTTACGATAAGAAAATTTTTTATATATTAGGATATAAATCTTATGTTGAATTGTAAAATTGCAATTATATGGGTTCACCTAAAATAGCTTATATGAAAATTTCATGCGAATTAAATTTATAGTTATATGTATATATATAATTAATGTGGATTATTTATTAAATATTTTACATTGAAAATATCATACTTCAGGTAATGATAGAAATTGAAATTATTCAAATGTTTATTTTTATAATTTATTAAATATGTGATTAATTATGTGAATCTTTTATAATTAGCTTACGATCACTTATTTATACTCTTACAAAAATGTTGCTATACATGGATAAAATTTTCAAATAGGTTAATATCAAGAGCAAAGGTTAGGCTTTTGTTTAAGTAAAAAGAGAAAAATATAAATTTAATGTTTGCATTTGAATATATGTTGAATCTTACCATTTTCCAATGTTCAAATTAAGCTGTATCATTTTAAAAACGTTTAAATGAATCCTACGTAAATGAAAAAGAGAAAAATATAACTTAAATGTTTACATCTAAATAAAAGTTGAATCTTGCCATTTCATTTTGTTCAGATTAAGCTCTATCATTTTAAAAATGTTTAAGTGAATCCAACCTAAATAAAAAATTTAACGAACATACGATTCCTTCAATTTTCTGCATATCTTGATTAGCCATACCTATCTTTATTTGAAATCTTATTTTGTGACCGTCCAGAGAATGTCTCCTTCAGTGGGATCCTAAAATATTTGGAGCAATCCAAAAAGTATGAACTTCCATCAACAATACCAACAGTTTTACCAATTGGAATTCTCAGATTCAAACATTATGGTCTCTAGTCTCGAAGGATAACTAAAATAAATGTCCTTGAACTTAGTATATCCTCTAGCATATGACAAAACCTTCCTTTTTTGTCTTCTGAATCTATCAGGCGTTTAATTAACCATCTCAGATGAGTGTAGCTGCAGCCTTTGCCTCTGTAATGGAAGTTAGATTTGGGAGTGCATCCAATAACACTCTTGTAAATATCATAAAAAGAAGAGTTTTTGGAATTGAAAACAAATTCGTTAAGACTAGTTAAAGAACATTTGCATAAAGGAGTGACTCACAATCCCCCGGTATCGTATTTGCATCTTATATCAAAAGGTCTGAACACATATTAAAATGTAAATGTTAATTTATTTTATTAATCATTAATAATATACTGATTTAACATATTTTACTAATAATTAATGGTATGTTATAATTTTAATATAATAATAAATTAATAGTTTTAATATAATAATAAATTAAGTTATGTTGTCATTTATAATTTGGTTTTTATAAGTAATTAACAGTGATTTGAATTTTTTGTTATTAGCAAATAAAGTTATAAATACTTAATACTCTATTAATTTATTATATTTATATATCAATATTTATATTAAATTAAATATAGATAAATTGAATGTTTTATTTTTATTACTGGTCAATAATTATTGATTAATTTATCATATTAGTCAATGTGTCGGATGTCAATACTAATTAATTTTTCTTGTTATATTGACTTACTAGATTTAGTAGTGATAGTTAATTTTTCATATTTTATTGGTTTGCTAGACTTATTTGTATTAATTAATTTTTATATAATTTAACTTTTCTTGTAAGTTGTTCCGTCAAAATTTATTGTAAATATTAAGTGATTTTTTTTGTCCCTCAGGAGGTATCCACTGGCCCTTTGGGCAGTGACTAATCCCTCTTCGCTGCATGATACATCCCTTATCGGGGGGCCACAGCTGACCCAGGAGTTTACTGCATTCCCAAGGGCAGGAATCGAACCCGGAACCACTTGGTTAAGAGACGAAGATGTGCGCCACCTACGCCAACCCACTGGGTTAATATTAAGTGATTTTTTATCTCATTAATTTGTTGGACATAATAACAATGTCAAATTATTATTTCTACTAATAAATTATTTAAATAACAGTGTCAAATTGTTGTTATTATTAACAAATTATTTAAGCAACAGTCTCAAATTATTAAAATTTATATTAGATATTCAATATTTATTTATACTTTTTAATATAAAATGATGTGTAAATATGATAAAAGAATAAAATTATGAGAATTTTTATAATTAAAATTATTAATAATAAAATTAATAATTAATTATTTATAAAATATATAATAAAAATAAAAATAAGAACTTGATCATGTTGTTTATTAGTATTATTAAATAAAAATTATTATTTTATTAACTAATGAATATATTTTAATATATAATAACATTTATTTTTAATAAAATAAATATAAAGTGTCATATGCTTAGAAGTTATTAACATTCAATTTTTAAAGTGCCAAAAATTTTCTTGAAATTAAGGAGATACAGAAAAAGAGATTGATTATCTTACTAGTCGTTTATGAGTATATTGATTAATATAATATTAGTTATTACTTAAATATGATTAAATTAATATTTTTATAAAATAAATGTATATTAGATATTAAATATTTATTTATACATTTTAATATAAAATGATGTGTAAATATGATATATGATTCAATTTTTGAAGTATCAAAAATTTTGTTGAAATTAAGTAGATATAGAAAAAGAGATTGATATCTTTTACATATGTACAAACAACTATTTTTTTGTGAGAAATTATATAAGTATGATTTATGAATAATTTACTAATAGTAATAATAATTTGACGGTGGTATAAAGTCTATTAATTTATAAATAAAATGAGTGCAAATAATAAATAAAAATTATTATTACCTAATTATAAATTATTAAAACATATTACTAGTCTTTTATAAGTCTACTGATTAATATAATATTAGTTATTAATTAAATATGATTAAATTAATATTTTTATAAAATAAATGTATATTAGATATTAGATATGTATTTATACTTATAAATTATTATAACATATTGCTAAATGTATATTAGATATTAGATATTTATTTATACTTTTTAATATAAAATGATGAGTAAATATGATATATGATTCAAATTTTAAACTGTCAAAAATATTGTTGAAATTAAGAGAACATTTTGAAAAGCTAAAAAAGAATCAATAATATCTTTGTCCGTAAAGCATTTTGTATGATGAGTATTAGACAAGGCATAAGATATCATGTAGGTAATAGAATATGGTTTATTTCCATCTTTAATTAAATCTTGAATTAAAGAAAGGGTTTTATCAAAATCTTTAGCTTGTATATTATAAGATATCTTTGGATAAATATTAACAAAGTTTTTTATATTGATAATTACCTCTAAGAATTCCCATACAAGCTTCTCTTCAATTATGTATTATGTCATCTATGATAGCTAAATTTATGGGGCTATCAATTCTTTCTTAAAAGGTATATCTGATTATCATCTGAATTGATCCAATATGTACCCAATCTATTTTATCTTGAATTTCTCTAGGTAAGTGATCAACTTTGCATGAAATATCTCTTTTTGATAATAGGGAATCATTACTTTATTTGAATTTAGGCTAATATCTATGGCTTTTTCTTTAAGATTAATTCCGTAAAGCATGTGATGCTTTTTAAGTTTTAAGAAAGTAATATTAAATCCACTATAGGAATTTATAGAAAACATAGTGTTTTGAATCTTTTTAAGCACTTTTTTATCAATAAGAGCTCTTACTATACTCTCTATAGTTTTCAAATGCATTATCAGTTATTTGACTATCATTTTGGGAATTTGAAGATTCTCCTTTTTCATCCATTTATACAGAATTTGAAGTTTTTTCATACTTTGTATCTGTAATTATAAAAATACTTTCATCAGAAAAGTAATCTTCAAAGACGTTGATTCTAATAAATTCTTCATTTTCTATCATTTCACTCATCATCTATTTCAATTTTCTTTTTATAAATTCTTTTTGGACATTTGTTAGTATAATGTCCTTTTTCTTTACATTAGTAACGTTGACATCTAGTTATCTTTCTATCTTTTTTCTTATTTCTCCTAAACATAAGTTTTTTGTTGACATCTAGTTATCTTTCTATCTTTTTTCTTGTTTCTCCTAAACATAAGTTTTTTAGGTTTATATTCTTCTCTTCTTTAATAATACTTCGCTTTGCTTTTCTTAAACTATCTTTTCTTTAAATATTTCCTTTTTCTATAGTTCTTTTTTATCTTTTTATAATAATATGGGCTATCACATCTAATCATAGTAGGCATTTTTAAATCATAATAACATAAAGAAGATTTTTTCTTTATTCCTTTACTTTTCTGTAATAATACTGCTTCATCTCACCATTCATTTAGCTTATCTTTTAAAGAAAGATATTCTTTTTCCTAAAGTATCAATAAGTTCAGGATTATAAGTTGCTTCTAATTTACTTCCCTATAGGTCAGGTATCTTTGAATAAAACATTTTTAAATAAAGTTGTGTATTATCTACTTGTTTATAGATATGATAATAATCTAAGAAAATAGTATATTAATTTCACACATATCGCATTGTTGTAGTTGTTGTAGCATAATGGCATCTTTTCCTATAGTAGTAGTATCTTTTAAAATTTGTCCTTCTCTAACAAATTCTAGTCGAAATTTCTCAACAGTTCGGGTTATTAAATTGCCTATATCAATGTCAAAGTTAAATATAGAGCTTTTTTAATTGTCATCTAAATTTTTCCAAAATCAAAGCAAGTTATTTAATAATGTTTTTTTGTAAAAATTGTTTAGTTGTTTCATAATCCATTTTGTTGATAGAAATAGCAACTTGAAGAGCAGTTTCCCATTTATCTATTGCTTCCTGTATATTTTGGATACAATCAATATCTAGATATATTACAAAAAGATTTATAGATTCTGTTCTCATTTTATCAATAGGAGTAAACCCATCTTTATCTTTAGTTATAATACGAGTTCCAGCGTATCCTTTACGTTGGAATCCAACCGTGATCGAATCACAGACGCAGTGAAAAACAAAAAAAAATTACAGATCCCGATAATTAATTAAACTTGGAAAAAACAAATCGATTTAGAAATCATACCTTATTTGCTTTCCGTTGAAAAATCTATGAAACCTTTTTTGATTGATTAATCACCAGCCGTCCAATTGTCCAACCTCTGATGATATCCATAGAGCAACTTTCAACCTGCTTTAAGAGGAAGAAGACAAAAAGTGCTAGCTTTTAAAAAGCTCTTCCCTTTAAATAGAAAAATCGTAACAGTCTTTCATTAAAATTAAATCTCTTTAATTATAATTAGAATCAAATTATAATTATAATTATTTTAATTTTAATAAAATCAAATATCTCATATTTGATTTCTAAAGTTTCTCAGACTTTATAATTAAGTCCAACTTAATTAAATTGATTTTTTTTCACAAATTGCTCTTTGACGTGTGACCCATTAGGTTACTAATAAATTGACAATGATTATAAATTATAATTCTAATTCACAATTAGAATTACATAAATTAAAAATTCTTTTAATTTATCTTTAATTTTTTAATTAAATAATTCATAATTATAAATCATGATTGATGTCTAGCAACATGTCATGATTATCCAAATATCAAGAATGTCAAAGTGATTGACTTAACCTGTTCATGCATGGCTATAATGTATAATTTAATCCATTCATCATTCAATATTCTAATTGAAAAGAGCATGGATACAGTGTCTACTCTTATCATCCAATTATGTTTGTTCTTACTAATTAATAATTGATTTATAATTGAAATTTGAAAATTCCTTTTCAAATATCAATTCACTCTGGCCGGAGAACTCCATAAATCTTTACTAATTAAGAACAACAAAATATTCTCTCTAATTACTTTAGAGTAATGAATCCTATATTAACTTACTCAACTATTTACATATGGTTCATACTGTATCCAATTACTACCAATTGAATTATCCTAGGACGATTCATAAGTAGCATCAAAACACAGTAATTCTCACACTAGATACCTTGATAATCTTAAGTCTGAGGATTAATTATATAACCATCATTATGAGATAATCCATAGAAACATAAGTAATATTCCATTTGGAATTCTCATAATCGAGTTAGTTCAATGACTTATTCTCTAATAATCGCCCACAAATTAGTTTAAGTGTCTCTATACTTTAATTTATGAGATCATTTACTTTCTTCATAAGAAAGAAACATAATTTGTGCTAGTTTTACTGTTTCAACAATATCCTATCTTGATGAAACTAGAACTAGGAACATTTATGAATAACACGTAAGTGTAAATTGAATCTCATAATTATGATCTTATCATCATTTCAATTACATAGTAATTACTCCAAGGATTTTTATCTTTAGTATTAAAACATAAAATATTAACTAAATTAATACATAAAGATAAATAAAACCTTTTCATTAATTAAAATATAATATCGTATATTTTGCATCCAATTGATTGGCTGCAAGGGCATAAACTAACACTTTATTAGGTCTATTAAAACTTTAAGAATAATATCTAGGGGATTTTGTGAAGTACTAGGTATATCAATGATATTAGGATTCAAGTGAACTTCTTGTTTGAATGTATCAGGTTTTATATGAATTAAAGTTTCTAAGTTTAATTTTTCTATCTATTTATTTAATTCTTCAATTTTAGAATTAGAGTCTTGTATAAAATTTTCCATTTTTTCCATAATTAGGAGGTATTTGCATTTGTAAAATTAAATCAAATATCTACTTTTTCATTAGATTTTTAATGGATTTGTTTTTTGTTTCTTTTTTATTTATCATTTCTAACATATTATGTAAATTAGTAATTTGTTCTTGAAGTTTATTATTCCTAAAGGAATATTGTTTCCATAATATTCTATCATTTTTTAAATTTCAACCATATCAGTTTCAATTTTTAATCCACCAAATTTTATCTTATAATATTTATCTTCAACCTTGTAAATGATAAATTTCATAATGTCTAACTAATTCTAAATGAGCACTGTCTACAATTTTTTTATACCTTTGGTATATTCTTTCTAACTCAGTAATCATTGCACAAAAAGCTTTTAAAGTATTTTTATGACAATTAGTAAGTAAGAAATAATGATGTCTATAAGAATGATGGTGTAATTCATCTGGGCTTCTTGAACACGAATAACAAATTTATTTATTTCAGCAAGTAAATGATCACAATAAGGATATTCACTCATAGTTAATAAAATAAGCTAAAATAGATCTAATATCTTATATCTAGATTTAGTTTATAATGCTTAGAAAAGTGAAGGTGTAACATTTTTTCTTCCTTTAAAAGATAATAATTTTCATTCTCATAATCTCTAATTGAATTTTTAAGATCTAAAAATATATCTAATGTAACAAAATTAGCTTGTCAAAGTTGAGTGTTTATCTTTTTGAATTTGTGTATGCATTTACAGTTCTAGGTTATTCGGCCTTTCTTATCTTGAATTTATTGATGTATATCGTCATAAATAGTACACCAAATTGTCATGGCCTGATACCATTTTGAAAACATAAAAAATAAATGCATATACAAAATCAATCAATAAATTAAATAACACCTTTTAAGATCGATATAAATATAAGCTTTCATGAAATCTAAAAATTTCAAGATATCGAAGATTAAAGTTATTCTAAACAAATCTTCTTCCTCTAAATTATCATTATTTGTTATAATATCAATAACTTCTTCTCATAGAGAAGTAATTATTTTGTTTATAGAATTGATAGAATCTAGATCTAATACATATAATCCATATACAATTTTTTCAAGAAAATAAGAGGTTATGAATAATATGCGTAACAGAATTATATTTATCAAATTAAAAGGTCCATTATGCTTCCGTACCTATTTCTTTAGCATTTTGACCGTAACTTCACTAATACACTCTACAAGGGTGGTGTGTTAGGACGGTCAAACAATCGAACTCATTACATTTTATTCATATATCACACGCATATTACAGATGACCACAAATCAAATTGGGCCCATTTTTTTTTTCATAAACATCATAATCACAATTATCATTACACTTATAGATCAATCTCATTTACAAACATTCTAATTTGGAAAGTCATTACAAAATAGAATTATTCAGATACATTTGGTATAATAATTGTGCAATACATTTTTTAATACAAAAAAGTAACAAAAAATTTTATGCAGACGCGAACTGATCCTGACCTTTATCTTTTATCTGAACGCAGCGGTTAGACTCCAATTTATCTAACTGGAGATCTTCTCTAAGCCTAAAAATGTTGCAAATTTTGGGTTGAGTTTTTCGAACTCAGTGAGTGAACCATTCTCGATGGCTCACTCAATCACATATCACATCAACTCATATAATCACATATTTCACATCATTTCATATATCATCATGTAGCATCACAAAATTCTTTTATTCACAATTTTCACATTTCACATTCAGAGCAGTCAAACAATTCATTTCAATCATTTAAAACATACATGTCAATTATATATGCAATGTATATGAGACTCACTTCCAATTGTTATTGTTATGATCGAGTGCCTGTAATTGTCCTGTATTCATAGTGGATACTGGGCTCATTAATAACTATCTCTTATCCATTGGGGATACATGACTCATTATACATAGTGACCTAAAGGCTCTTACCACATTCTGAGCTTTAAGTTCTTTTTCACTTTCTGAGCTTTAAGCTCTTTTTCGGTGACTACTCTGGTCACAGTCGCCTTTATGTTGTCATGCATTCATGTAATGAAATGCATCACATGTATTCAGTCAATCAAATGTGCTCAATGTTACACATTCATATTCACTATCACAATCTCATTCACATTTGTCATCGAATCTTAGTCCGACATTCAACATATATGTAGAGAATCACTTATTTTGTCAAATTCACATTCAATGAGTACTTCCTTTAAGTTCTTTTTCACTTTCTGAGCTTTAAGCTCTTTTTCGGTGACTACTCTAGTCACAATCGCCTTTATGTTGTCATGCATTCATGTAATGAAATGCATCACATGTATTCAGTTAATCAAATGTGCTCAATGTTACACATTCATATTCACTATCACAATCTCATTCACATTTGTCATCGAATCTTAGTTTGACATTCAACATATATGTAGAGAATCACTTATTTTGTCAAATTCACATTCAATGAGCACTTCCAATATGTATTTCATGCATCAAATACCTCGAACAGTTAATGTCTGGAATCAACACAATCACATTCATATAATAATTCAATACAAAATTTAAAACAAACAATTAATCAAGTGAGACTATCTAGGTTACTCACAGCACACTCCAGTTTAGCATTAGGTTCTAAGATCCGGAAACATCTAGATGCTAACATTCTAACCTATGTATCCACATCATGCAATATGCACATTACTAATTGCACAATCACATAAACATTCAATCGTACACATATGTATATGTATTATGTATAATGCATGCTTAATTTGACTATTCCGGGTATGTTTCCTTAATCATGTCTCTTGATCATTCAAACTTTATCATTTGTATGTGTCTATCTTATTCTTAGGTTTACACCTCAAGAATACTTTTATTCTAAGTTCATCACTCAATCATGCACTAAGGTTCTTAGCTCAATATACTTGAATATTATAACATCATCAATCAATCATTCATCAAAGTTATTCAAGCATTATATGGTCACACAGTATCCAAACTCTTATTCATTATTACTTGATACACATTACTCATCTCTTTACAATCATATTAGCATTTCTAAGAACACTTTAATATCATTAACACCTCATAACTTCCAAATGGAGATACATTCATATATCATATCTTGTGAAACTTGATTTTTTCTAAGTTTATCAATCAACCATTTACCAATCCTTTTGTAATGAATTCATATGACAATGAAATTCGGTGGACAAGAAGGAAAATGTGTGAGGAGTTTTTGGTTCAAATTTTAAGTCAATCGGAGGTCCGGAGAAGAAGTTATGGTTAAAAGAGTGAAGAGTGTTAAAAGCTATCAAACAGCAGTACACCTTCACTGTCACGATCGTGCTTGTGCACGATCACGCAACTCCTTTATTCAAGCATTAATCTAGCATTTGTCAAAATAGATTTTCGAATCAATCTTTCATGGCCATTTTGACAAATAAAATTAGGTATTTAGGCAATACATTCTTCTACACAAATGTTCCTTTATGTCTTATGTTTCTAATGAAACTAATTTCATGAAGTTTAGTCCGGTACTCTGCAAGTTATATCTAAAATACTACAGACTATTCCCAAACCACGACAAGACACTATACTCAACTTTAAGTCAATTTTAAAACCCTTAAAAATATAATTAAAATTAAATTCGTTTATGAAAAACATAGCTATATGTCTTTAGTTTAATGTAAACTTAAAATCATCCCATTTAGATGTCTACTGATCAAGATATGGCTAAAATACATATGCATATCTAGTGGAAACGTTACAACTAACATATTCCAGCCATTATCTTTCAATTCTTCCATATTTTTAACTCCTACATGTTAAATTCAAACCATCTTATGCATAGATTTTCTTTTCTACTTCATTTCCTCTTCATTCTCAGTTCCATTTCAACTTAATATCAATTACAGACAAATAATATTCTATGTTTGATCATATCACCAAAAATAGAACATCTATATATATATATATATATATATATATATACATTCATCATCAACTTTCTGCACATGCTCAACTCTAATCTCACATTCATTTCACTTTTAATTATCACCTTAATTCCTCTCATTTCAAGACACCACATTACTTCCTTTCTTTAGTTCTAGACTCATTTTAGTTCATCCATGTAATAACTACCCAAAATTTTATATGATTAAGCATTAAAACAAAACATGTGCATATCATTCCTTCATGAAATTTCTGCACTCTTTTTACATCATCATAATGATCTTTCTATCTCCAAAAATCATCTCAACCATATGAAATATCGATCATCAAATATACAAAGGCAAGACATGATCTTTGATTTATCATTTATATGGAAACAGAACATTTATAACTATTAAGGTCTTCATCATTATATCATCACTCTTCATTACCATTTAGTCTCTCAATCCTCCCTTAAAACAACTCATAAATACCATTAATACATTAAAACAGAACATACATCTATTTATTGCAACATCAACGTTACATATATTTCAACTCCTCTGTCATGATCATTTACTACTAACTATCATCATATATGCTTCATTAACAAAGCCATGAAGATTAATATGTTACTTACTTGATTTACCCAAAGCTTCTAGTCTCCAAGAAACCCTAACTCCTCTAACATACACGATCATCAACTTCTAAGGTGGAATAGAGTGGGTCTTTTGTAACAAGATGTAGAAATAGCAAAGATCTTGAAGTATAAAGTGAAAAATGATGGCAACTCAACATTGAGGTAGGGTTGGTAAGAAAATGCCATGAATGTATAAAAAGAAGGGAAGAAGATGAAGAACGAAATGAAGAGAGAGCATTTAGCCAAAGAAATAAAATGAAAAACCAAATGGTTGTCTTTCATTTAGGCCATATGTAAGTGAGGTGTGTGGCAAGGCAAATGACACTTGCCACATGTCACCACCTTCTGGTCTTCACTAGGTCTTTTAAACTACTAGTCCATTTGTTTCCTTATTTCTAATCTAATTGTGTCCCAATTTTCTATGACACTTGTCATTAAATCTTAATGTTACTTATCAATAATTTCTACTGCCATTTGACATTTATTTCTATTGTCATTTATCAATTGTCTTGCCACTTGGCATTTTTTTCTTAGTCCAAAAATACCCAAAATATTAAAAAATTCTCAAATTTTATCAAAATTTTAAATCAATAATTTAATTGACCAGATCAATTTTTAAGGCAAAAATATTCACTATTCACATCATACCCGGAAAATGTCAAATGAGTGCATAAATAGTCATTGCAATGTGTATAAAAATCTATTCATAAGCGTTTGTATTTATTACTATTATGCATGAGTATAAATGCATTTTTTAATCTCTTATTGCTATTTTTCATTTACAGAAATCTAGAGTTCTAACCCTTAGTACGGAAACGAGATGTTACAATTCTCCCCCTTAATAAATTTCATCCTCGAAATTCTTATCTAATTGATAAAAAAGGTAGGGGTAATGTTTCCTCATATGCTATTCCGTTTCTTATTTAACTTCATCACTCAAATAATTTCTTCCAATTGACTATAGTCAGTGGAATCTCTTCATCTTTCAAGTACTATTTAGATACCACACTATCTTAACTGGTTCTTTTAATATATACATATATATACATATGTATATATATGTATATATACATGCATATATATATAATACATGTGTATATATATATATATTTACATATATATACATGTATTATATATATATACGTATATATATATATACTCGCAAGTTTCACTTCCTGTGCCAACAATACAATACATCTATGTGAGATCATATTAATATTTCTTAACATAATCCCATGTAACACAGTCTGAATATGATATATCTTTGTTGGTAAGATTAACTTAAGTTAATGGTCCTATGCTCTCGATAACTTCATAAGGACCAATACAATTCGAACTTAGTTTATCCTTTTTCCTAATTTGAGCACACCTTGCCAAGGTGATACTCTCAGAAACATTTCATCTTTCGCTTGATAATTCACATCTCTTTAGTGTTAATATACTTAATACTTATGTCTATCTCACTATATTCCACATCTTCGATGTTGTTCTACCTAATTCATTCATCTTTCTTGAGTCACTTAATTTCTAATACAGATCAATTTCACTTATCAACAACATCTCCAATCATTTCTAGCGTTCAACTATTTTAGGCCTTATTCATCCTAATATAAAGGTGGACAACTCTTTCTATTGTATAATGTCTCATACGGTATTCTAACAATATCACTATGATAATGATTGTTATGCTAAAAGTCAATTAAAAATGTACGTTGACCTCATGTTCCTATAAACTCCAAAATATAAGCTTTAAGCATATCTCCAACAGTTAAGATTGTTGTCAAGTTATACATGCAGTTACTTGCTTTTACATCCTTAGCCGTTAAATGTTATTTCGGTGTATTCCTAGTAGGATGTATATCGTAGGTTGTTATTTGTGCTTTCACTAAAAATATCTTTGCTTAATCATTTTTATCAGGTACACATACTTCTTACTTCAATAACAAAGTATCATTTTCCAATTCAAACTCAAAATTTGGATTCATTTTTAATTTTTCAGTAAGATTCATAAATTTTGAATCCTCAATTTGGGGTTTGTTAATCCTTTCATGTGAAACTGATCTTAAATTCAATAGCTAATAATTCTTTGATTTGCCCAAAATTCAACTCGACATTTTATGCTCTTTATTACACTAGATTTGGTAACCTCAATGTCTAAAATTGTTCTACATTGCTATTGAATTTTCAATTCAATGCATCATATTACAACACTAGCTTTACTGGGAAGTACTCATTTGTACATCATAATCTCCAAGTAACTCTATCCGTTGTCTCAATCTCGTATTCAATTATTTCAAACTCAATAATTACCTCAAACTTTAATGATA
>JANVCQ010017752.1:0-12652 GCA_025531925.1 Erythroxylum plowmanianum
ACTGGCGATGTTGGGGTTATACACCCAGATGGGTACCTGGAAATCAAGGACCGATCGAAAGACGTGATTATATCGGGGGGAGAAAACATCAGCAGCGTAGAGTTGGAGTCTGTACTTTACCGGCATCCAAGAATCTTGGAGGCAGCTGTGGTGGCAATGCCACACCCTGTGTGGGGTGAGAGTCCTTGTGCTTTTGTTTCTCTTAAACAAAACTCAAATGGCGGAAAGGATGATGTTAAAGAATCTGACATCATTTCCTACTGTCGGGAAAATCTTCCTCATTACATGGTTCCAAAGAAGGTGGAATTCTTGCCTGAGTTGCCCAAGACTGCGACTGGCAAAATTCAAAAATTTCAGTTGAGGGCTTTGGCCAAGACTTATAAGCCCTCTGAAAAGAACATGAGCAGCAGCAAGAACAGGGGACGAGCCACCAAAGTGAATAAAGGGTCAAAAGGATACAATTCTAACCCTCATGAACAGATTCTTGCCTTGTCCCGACTTTGAATTCGTTCTCAGCCAATCTTCGGCATATCTATATAATACACCTAATAATAAAGCTGTGAATATATTATATACCGCTGTTTTTTCTTTTTTTCCTTCTTGTTCGCATATATGTGAGATGCCTGCCACTTTTGTTTTGGTTAGTTAATTGAATTGGAAGCAGCTATTTTGTTATTTTTGCACATTTCTCTCTTTGGGGTTTTATCGGTACGAGGGCTCCAATAAAAAGCCCATAAGATGGTATAAGTTAGTCTGGTTTAAGCATAATACCTTACAAATGTTATTTTCCCCTGTTTCACAAAAGCTCACAAGATAAGCTTGATGATATGCCTCAATATCATCCTACTCTACTCTTTCATTATTTTTCTATAAACAACTTGCCAATACAACTTGTCCACAGCTTGCATCAAGCAAGCTAGGCCACATTAGGCGACATCTTGCTTATGCAAGTTGTGGCGATGGGGGTCAATAAAATAAACTCTCCCTCCCTCTTTCTCATTGAAATGAATTATATGTGATATGTGGTGATTGTGAGAGAGCGATTTTTTGAGTATTTTTAAGAAACATTTTTCTAAAAGGATGAGTAACAAAATAGTAAGGATATTATCCTAAGGATAGTAAATTTGGAAAAACATCTTATGCATGAGTGCTATTATTTTATTGTATTATTTTTCACTCTCTGTTATTTTCATTAGTGGAAGATTATTTAGAGTTTAGCCTGTAGATATAGCCCAAATTAAATGGTGAATCACGTTAAATTTTTGTGTATTATCCTTGCTTACTTTACCTGTGAGATATAATTCATTGATTTTTTTTTAACAAATGGTATCGGAACCAAGTGAAAAAATTACGATGAATTTTTTAACACAATCTATTCAAATTTCGGGTAAATACAGTGAAAGTTGGTAAATAGTCAAATAGTAATCAGGAAAGGTGGCAACTATTCATGCATTTATTTTTAAATTAACACTGTAGCAGCCACTGTAACTAAGCTGTCGCAACTGGGTGCTATTCACGTATATAGCAATATTCATATGTGCTATATGGTACTATTTATATATGCAGTACTATTCATACATATGGTTACCATTCATATATATAGTACTATTGATATATATGGCTACTATTCAAAGCGAGGTTCGGTTCTGTGTCAAAGGATTTCACATCAAAGATGGAGGCAAAAATAAGCAAGATAATTAGCCTAAATGACTCCAACTACCATTTATGGAAGAACAAGATGAAAGATTTTTTGTTCATCACAAAAATGCATTTATTGATGTTTACACGACAAAACACAAAAATAAATCAAACGAGGAGTGGGTGTTTGACCATGAGCAGGTATGTGGTTTTATTCGACAATTTGTTAAAGATAATATATACAACCACATTTGCAATGAGACTCACATACGGACGTCGTGGAAGAAGCTGGAGGAGTTGTACGTCTCAAAAATTGGTAACAATAAATTATTTTACCTAATAAAATTAGATCATATAAAATATCAAGAAGGTACCTCTATGGTAGATCACTTGAATGAATTTCAAGGGATCATGAATCAATGATTAGGAATGAGCATAAAGTTCGGTGATGAAGTGCTTGCCCTTTTTTTACTTACCTCATTACTAGATTTTTGGGAGACTTTGAATATTTCAATTACCAATTCTATAGCTGATGGTACTGTTAACATGGAATTTGTAAAAATTGGAATTCTGAATGAAAAGATGAGATGAATATCACAATGTTCGGCCTCTTCAATATAGTCAGAATTTTTGATCATAGGTTCCAAATGGAGGAGCAAATCTAGAGGTTTAAATTCCAAAGATAAGAGCAGGGAAAGAACAAATAAATATGCAAATGTTGAGTGTCATCATTGCAAAAAAAAAGGTCATATCAAAAAGGTTTTGCCGGAAGTTTAAAGAAGAAAAAACAAAGGTAAAGAAGTCAAGAAAGATGATAACAGTGATGACAAATACGCATCGACAACTACCACCATTAATGACTTTCACATTATCTCATATAATAATGATGTGAATAGTGCATCCTGTGAGTTCAACTGGATTGGTGACAACAGTGCCACTATTTACGCCACATCATATAAAGAACTCTTCTCATTATATATGCAATAAGATTTTGGTGTAGTTAAAATGGGAAATAGTGGTTTGGCCAAAATCACCAAAAAAATGTGATATTTACTTAGAGACAAAAAATGACATGAGATTGACTCTAAAAGGTGTCATGCATGTTCTTAATCTTTGCCTAAATCTAATCTCTGTTGGCATACTTGATGGTGAACGTTTTTGTAGGACTTTTAAAGATGAAAAATAGAAACTTACTAAAGGCTCCTTGGTAATCGCCAAAGGTAAGAAGTGCTCAAAGTTATACATGATGCAGCAAAGCTATCCAATGATGTTGTAAATCCAATGGAGAAAGATGGTGAAATTGAATTGTGGCACAGGAGACTCGATCATATGAGCAAGAAGGGAATGACTCGGTTATTGAAAAAGAATGCATAATTTGGAATTGATTAGATGCATTTAAAGAAGTGTGTTAATTATCTAACAGGAAAGCAAAATAGAGTCGCTTTCAAAAGTTCCCTTCCTTTTAGGATGAAGAATGTGTTGGCTTTGATGCACTCAAATCTATGAGGGCCAATGTCAAAGTCACTAAGTGGTGCTTAATACTTTATGACTTTCATTAATGACTGTCCAAGAAAGATGTGGGTGTACACCTTGAAGACTAAATATCAAGTACTAGATGTTTTCAGGTAGTTTCATACCTCAGTTGAAAGATAAACAAAGAAGAAGTTAAAATGCATTCAAATAGAAAATGATGGAGAATACACTGAACCATTAGATTTTTATTATAAATAAAGAGAGTTAGATGCCTACTTTCACATGTAAAGTTGCCCAAAATATTTTTGGATAAGGCTTTATTCACTGTAGTAGATGTATTAAATCGCTCACCCTGCATCCCTTTACAATATGATATTCCAGAGAAAGTATGGTCAAGAAAGGATGGTTCCTATGATCATCTAAGGGTATTTGGTTGCAAAGCTTATGTTTATATTCCTAAACATGAGAGATCCAAGCTTGATCTTAAGATTTGCTAGTTTATATTTATTGGTTATGAAGAAAATAAATTCGGCTATCAATTTTATGATTCAATCCAGAAAACGTTTATTTGGAGTCGTGATGTTATATTTTTGAAGATCAAACCATCGAAGGTCTTAGAAAAGTAAAAAATGATGCTCTAAGAACTGATGGTGACCAAGTGGACTTAAAGTTAATTCCTTAAAAAACAGCTCCAAGATAATTTGGAGATGAAGTTCAAAATCGCTAACCAAACATAGTTGATGATGATGCTCCTTTTCAAAATCAATCAAATGAAGATTTTGATGAAGATGATGTCTAGAATCAACCACCAACACTACAGACTACTCATATTTCAATAAGGAGATCTATATGAGTAAGATAAGTCTCTACTAAATACTTTGGTGATCAGTATATTTTACTTATTGATGGGGAGAACTTGAGCATTTTCAATAGGCTATGATAGATGAACATAAAATGAAATGGGTTAAAGCCATAAAAGATGAGAAGAAGTCCTTGGACAATAATAAAACTTTTGAGCTATTGAAGTTGCTAAAAGGCAAGAAAGCTTTGAAAAATAAGTAGGCACTTAAGATTAAGCATGAAGAACACAATCCTCATCCAAGATTCAAAACTAGATTGGTTTTTAAAGGATTCAACCAAAGAAAATGTATTGATGTTAACGAGATATTTTCACCAGTTATGAAAATGAGATCTATCTATATAGTGCTTGGTTTAGCAGCAAGTCTAAAGTTAGAACTTGAGCAATTAGATGTTAAGACAACCTTTCTTCATAGAGATTTGGAAGAGGAGATATATATAGAGCAGTCAGAGGGTTTAAAGGAAAAGGAAAATGAGGACTATGTGTGTAAATTGATGAAAAACCTTTATGGTTTAAAATAGGCACTAAAACAGTGGCATAAGAAGTTTGAGACAGTTATGGGAGAGTAAGGCTTTAAAAAGACTACTTCAGATCACTGTGCTTTTGTACAGAAATTTTATGATGATAATTTCATTATCCTTTTGCTTTATGTTAATGATATATTGATTGTTGGCCAAAATATCAATAAAATCAACAGTATGAAGAAGTAGTTAAGTCTTTTGCTATGAATGAATTGGGATCAATAAAACAGATTTTTGGCATGACGATTATCAGAGACAGAGGTCCTAAGAAATTATGGTTGTCACAAGGGAAGTACACTGTGAAATTACTTTAAAGGTTTAACATGGATAAAGTTAAAGGGATTAGTTGTCCTCTTACTAATCACTTTAGGCTGAGTACTAAGCAATGCCCTTAGATGGATGAAAAGAAGGAAGAGATGATGAAAGTCTCCTATTCTTCTTCGGTTGGAAGTTAGATATACATCATGGTACGTATATGGCCAAATATTGCTAACGTAGTTGGAGTTTTGAGTAGGTTCCTTTCAAATCCTAGTAAGGAACATTAGTACCGTGAAGTAGATTTTTAGATATCTACGTGATACTTCCAAGATATGCTTATGTTTTGGAACTATCAAATCTATGTTAGTTGGTTACACAAATGCACACATGACTAGTAATGTTGACACGAGAAAGTCAATTTCAACTTATCTAATTATCTTTGTAAGGGGAGCTATGTCATGGCAATCAAAATTGCAAAAATGGTGTTGTTCTATCCACCACTAAGGTGGAATTCATTGCTACAACTAAAGCATGCAAGGAGCTCCTATGGATGAAGAAATTCTTCTTAGATGAACTTGGTTTTTATCACAATAGATATCAACTATTTTATGACAGTCAGAATGTTATTCACCTTGGGAAGAATCCCCCCTTTTATATAAGATCAAAGTATATTGATATGAGATATCACTGGATCAGAGAGGTGTTAAAGAAGAAGCTATTGCAGCTTAAGAAGATTCATAGAATGAGAATGGATTAGATATGATATCAAAAGTTCTACTAAGGGAAAAGTTTGAGTTCTATTGATCAACTGTAGGAATGATAGTAAACCTCATATATCGGTAGGGGGAGAATTGTAAGGCGGTACAAACTTACATGGGTAACGCCAATGTTCTAGAAAATGATTAAAAAAAGGAAGACAACTTGCCAATGTAAGTTATCCACAGCTTGCATCAAGCAAGCTAGGCGACGGCTTGCATTAGTAAGCTATGCACAGTTTGCTTATATAAGTTGTGGCAATGGAGGGTCTATAAATAGACCCTCCCTCCCTCTATCTCATCGATACGCATCATATATAATAAGTGGTGATTGAGAGAGAGTAATTTTTTAGGTATTTTTAAGAAATGTTTTCCTAAAAGGGTGAGTGACAAAATAGTAAGGATATTATCATAAGGATAATAAATTTGGAAAACACTTTGCATATGAGTGTCACTATTTTGTCATATTATTTTTCGCTCTCTGTACATGTTATTTTCATTAGTAGAAGACTTATTTGAAGTTTGGCTCGTAGACATAGCTCAAATTAAAGGGTAAATCACGTTAAATGTTTGTGTATTATTCCCTTGCTTACTTTACCTATGGGATAGAATTCTTTGATTTTTTTCCAACAATAAATGCTCCTTTTTTATTAAGAGCATTAACAATTTAACTACACTGACTTGGTTTTTACTCCCAAGTAAAATCATTTTTTGTTACAAACTTTTCCAATGATCTTGCTTAGTGGATAACTTTTTTTGTGTCCTAAAGAAAAAATAGGCGATGTTATTCGTTACACCATAAACTCAGTGCCTGCCGAGTAGTCTTGTCAAATCTTCTAATACTATATACTGTCATCATTTCTTTTTTATACGCATAATGTCTATACTCCATTTCACTTAGTTTTCCTTTCTTCAATGTTACCGGATGCCCCTCTTGATCAGTTAACCTCTAATGGCTTTATATTAAGGAATTGGTGTTGAGAAGCTGGTTTTATACCCATTAATTTAATATTTAAAAACTTGCTATGAATTTAGAGAAATTATATATGCAATTTGATGTGTTTTATATTTATTTTGTAGTTAGAAACATTTGGTTACGTATAATGATTTTTTTGGCCAAAATTCCATTTTGAATCTATACGAACTAATAATACTTTAACTCGTCCTATGAACTTTCTCGAATAACTCACACTTAATCCTCTTTATTCATCTTGTGATCTTAACACACATCTTATATTTTAAAATTTGATGCATAAATCTAGTCATTGAATCTCTTGCTTTTGTTCCTTCGATTCAATCAATTATGAAAACATATAAAAATTACAAGAAACTAGAATTTCATCAAATCAAAGAATAAATCAAATTATATTACATCCTAGGTTTATCCATCCTAAATCTATATCTTAATTTAGTTCATAATCAAGCAAAGATAATAATTACAAAACATTAAAGAAAATAAGATAAATAACTCATTCTTCTTGAATCTTGAATCTTCAAAGAATTCTTGTTGCAATCTTGTCTTATCTTCAAAGAATGACGTAGTCTTTATCAGAACTTGTGTGAAACAATTTGGAAGGTGACGGGTTGACATTCCCTTTCTATTAAATTAAAAGTATAGTTAGTTTAATTTTGATAATTAGTAAACACAATCCTTATAGGATGATACTCTTTTCAGCGAATTATTCCTTGTTTCCTATTAATGTATACTTGCATTAAAGTTTAAATGGAAGTTTAAAGTTGACCATGTAATTTTGATTATGATGTAATGATTTACTTCAACTTTTTAAACACATCTACATAATGATCTATTTAGCATCATGCTTTCCTTTTCTTTAACAAACCACCACAAGTACCTCTTTATGAATTATTGATATTAATTTTTCAAACCCAAAAATTACATCTTTGACACCTTCATAAGGATCGACTATTCAATAATAGCTTTGAGTCCCACCATATTTGGCTTTTCCTTGCCAAATGACTCCAAAAACTTATATACTAGATACACTATATAATAAGTTATTCAAAAATGGTACAAGATATTGTTCATTTGGCTGCAACATTTTTCACGTGTGTTTATTAAGCTAAAGGGCATGACATAAACTTGTAAATACCACAAGTAGTCACTCATGTAATTTTTGGCTTTTCTCTTATGTTATTTTGAATTACTAATAGAGATGAAACTAAATTTAATTAATTAAAAATAATTTATCTTTAAAATTTATCTAATACATAATTATCATCAATAATAATAATATAACTACACTGATATTAATAATCAAACATGTTTTTACTTTGATTTAAAAGAAAACAAAAACTAAAAACATAAAATAAAAACTAAAGCCTAGAAACCGACTCTATCAATTTTTTAAAATAATTTTTTTAAAATTAAAAGTATAAAATGTCTTTTTTTAATTAATCTTGAACTGATCTGAGCCTAAACTCAGGTTCAGGTACATTCGAGACTCAACTCTTATAAAGAAAACAAAATTAGACCTCAAACTGACCGATCATAAAGCTGACTTATAAATCGATCTATTAAAAATACCTAAATCTAAGCGTCTTGGCGGGCCGTGGCCATCCATCAAATTCTAATTTTAATAAGTGTTTGTAATTAAATCATTTTTTTAGAAGCGTCCCAATTATGAAAAGATACTTTTAAGTTATCCACACTCAAACTAATCTCCGCTCAAGTCGAATAAGTTCTTTACAGAAAACAAAGCTCTGATCTTAAATTTTAAAGCGTTGCATATACAGAGAATTCGAATCTACGAACTCACTTAAGGCACGTATTAAAATCTCATCCTTAAAGAAGTATTAATTTATGTTGGGCAAATGAATGTCTAAGCCCAATCTCATCGAACCTTAAGTAAGGAGTCAGCAACTAAGCATGCTTATTATTATGTATTTATAAATTCATAATCCCAAGCCGGCCCTTCACATTACTCATTCAATTGCAAATTGGTCATACGAGATAAGCGAAGAGATAAGAGAGTTGAAGAAGAGGGGTTTAGGCATCCGATCCCAAGAAAAGGGAACGAAATATCGGCTGATGTTTGTTCAAACTGGACAGGATTATGAGCTGCTCCAGTTTTAATCACAAGTTGAATCAGCGACTGCTGTTGCTGCTTTCTTCTTCCTGTCTTAGCCGATTCATTGCTGGCCTTCTCATCTTCCTCCTCTACCATTCTTTCCAATTGATTTCCAATTTTTTGATTCCTATACGGCCGATTTACCTCTCAACCATTTATACTTCTTGAACTCTTCTGTTGATTGGTTTCGTTGTTTTGTCTTCTGGGTTTCTCTTTGTTCGATTTCATACTCCGGATATCTGATTTTTTCGTTGTGGGATTGGCAAAATGGACGTGTCAAAAGGACAAGCCTTTCGCATGTCGGCAGATTCAAATGGTTAGTCCTACTAGCTTTTTGTACAATTACATTATGTGGTTATTGCTCCTCCTTCAAGCTTTGCCTTTTTTGGTGGTGGCCCTCTGCATTTACTCCGCATTAACAAAAAATCTTTCAATCAGCTTACCTGTATGGATGGACCTTACTTCTTATTTTTTGTCAGACTGGTGATAGAGTTTGTCCTTTATTTTTTGTATTACTAAACGTTTTTTATGATGCAAAAATATCTGTCTAGTACTTTATAAAGCTGGAGCTTCTGCCAACTCTTTGTCTCCCGGCTTGGGCGTTTCACTAGCCATGAATGGTATTTTCTTTCTCATTTATATTGGCCTTGGTGATTTTCGTGTGCAATTTAGTTTTTGTTGACATTCCTAATGATGTAAGTTTTCAGATCTGGTTCTTTGCATGTCTACTAAGTGTTTGTTGAGGATCCCATTAGTAGTTTGGTGAACTACCATTTGCTCATTTAATCTGCCTAACTCTATGCCTTAATTTGGTGGTCAATGTACATAGTGTCGGAGTGGAGCTCATGCATCACGACCGTTTGAATATGTCCTTAACTTATCCTCTTTCTATAAGATTTAAAAAGTTTACACTGCTGAATCTTTGTTGATTCATGTTCATCCTATACCTAGATTCTTTTTCCTCGAATGGTGAGTGGCAACACAGTTCGACCCCTACAGTAATTGTCATTGGTGGTGGTATCTCTGGTCTTGCTGCTGCACGTATTCTGCATGACGCAGCAATTGAGGTTACAATGATGTAACACTTGTGTTTTCTTCTGTGTCATTATTCAAGAGGTTGTTTGTTTGTATGCGTGCATAAACATACATATTGCATATGGATATACATGTAAGCCATGGTGCTTGATTGTTGCTATTTTCTGAAGGTAATTTTGCTGGAATCAAGGGATAGGCTTGGTGGCCGTACTCATACCGACTACTCATTTGGTTGTCCAGTAGATTTGGGAGCTTCATGGTAGGTTCTTATTTTTCCTATCTCTTAATTTCCAACCTCCCTTTATGTATGCCCTTCCCTCCCCACCCCCCACACTACTTTGATATTTATACGTCTTTCATAAATTTGGTCGCTGGACGTTCCCAATGAAAGTTTTCTCTGTGCAACTCGGCTATCATCAAGTGGCGTCTAGTATTTTCTATAAAATCACTTATTTACTTATGTTCCACTGAATTGTGAGGACCCTCCAATTTGGCGACATGAGATAACAATTTTGAGGTGAATTAAAAAACCATTAGATGAATGAACTTGCTTGATAAGGGAATGAAACGGCTAGTTCACTGTTTACCACCAGACTTGGTCTGCAACATTGGCTTCACCATGCTTAGGACAATTGTTTACCACCAGACTTGGTCTGCAACATTGGCTTCACCATGCTTAGGACAATTGATGTAGCAGGTTTAGGTGCTTCGTATATTCAACAAAAGTCTATGACTATCCTAGAACTAGCTAGGACTTGCAATACAAGAAACTCCACCTTTATCAAGCTTCAAAATTTGGATCTTATATTAAACTCTACTGATTCTAGTTGGATTGGCTTTGGTTGCCTTGCATCTTGGTTTGAAGTATTCGTGTGCTAACTAAAATGAAAAGTAATCACTCATTAACTTGAGAGAAGTATTGAAGATCTTAGAGATTTATTGTTAAATGCATTATAGGAATACAGTATTTATTCTGTAGTAAAATAATTTAGGTACTCTATATAGGGATATTGTTGACCTAATTAATAGAACATACTCTAGTGTTCTCGTGGCATTTGTGTTCCAGACTATAAGCCTCATAAGTGAATCACATGAATCTTGTGTCTCTTTCTTTTTATCTTTTCTTGTTTACTTTAGTTTTACAACCTGATTGTGTACAACTAACATAAGCATAACTTGTCAAATCACATTTTTTAATGGTTTTCAGGGTACATGGTGTTTGCAATGACAATCCATTGGCACCGCTTATTCGTAGTTTGGGACTTACATTGCACCTTACCAGTGGTGATAACTCTATATTGTATGATCATGATCTGGAAAGGTAAATCATTTGAATCATTTTATCATGTTTCCCATAGTGCAAGTGAGGATATCATCATTACTTGAGACTTCATGGGATACATTAGGTTACAACTGGTGCACCTTGATCCAAACTACTTATATATTGCATTTTTTTTGTTCTTACTTTGGTGAGAGATTGAAAAGTTCATTCCTAGAGAAATGAGAATACTGGCCTGTAGCTATGCCATGAAGCCTTTAAGCTAAATAAATAAGCTTATCGAGGTAGATGAGATGGTAAAACAACAATCTGATGGTATTTTAAGGGTTGTTCTATGTAGGCACTCTCTCACGTTTTCCATGGCATTAGCGAACAAACAAACACTGAAATCTTTTTTATCTAATACCTTTAAGTTCTTTTGGAAAAAAGCATGTGATCTCATACTTATCATCATTGTTTACATTTTTACAGCTACAGTCAACCAATGATATCCATTTGATTTTGATTTTCTTTGAAATGCTAAACATGAAGAAAGTGAGATTGCATAGGATTAGAAAACCACTTGGGGTTTTGTTGATAAATATTAACAGAGTGACAAATCATCTCTGCAACAGAATGACATTTAACAGAGATTTGGATTGTAGGTTTCATATTGTCTTTTTGGAACGAGGCCAGTCAGGTTAACATAGATACTCTTGGAAAGCTATCTGAAACTCAAGAGTTTCTTTGGAGGTCTCATTTCTTTATAATAGGAGGCTGTTTCAATTGGTATTTTAAGGTGAAGATAAGAAGAAAATACTTGCTGAGTATATATCTTTTGGTGTGACTCCCAATTGGAGTTGGCAAAACATTATTTTTGCCTCATTGTGAATGAATAAGGCCCCCAGCCATTCTAATGAATTTTAAAGATTACTTGTGATGGTGTTCCTCTAGTAGTATGGTGAATGATTGGGAAACGAAGGAATCTTGTGAATTTTGAGGATGCAGAAAACTCTTAATTTCTTCTTTTAAATAATGGAAAGACATTTGATGGTTTTGGGTATCAGTAAGCACAAATTATTTTGCCTTTTCTGTAAATCTACATTGCTCTAGGGCTTGAATTATACAGAACATTGCTGCAGTGGATAAAATACTACAAATGTTTAGCATCATTACTTTCCTTCTGTAAACTGCATGAAAGTTATGGTGAGTTATTTGTCCTGAAAACATTAAGGTAATTTATGTAGGATAGCTAGAGGCATATATACTAATCAGAACTCGGAATAGGGTGTAAAACTATTTGGAACTGACCATAAGTATAGCCATAAGTGTGTTCTATGCTCTATATCTTACAAAGCATATGGAGCTATCATAATTTTGGCTACTAAGGGGGTGCTTGGTTAAGGGGTATGAGAATAAATCAATGGGAATGGAATGAATGGTGATGGTTGGTTAGTTATTATGATTGATTGAATAGTTCTTTCATACCCAAGTTTAAGGTAATGGTCCATACCCTCCATTTGTGGGAGGAATGAGTTTGATTCCTACCAATACTAAATTTTTTAATTAAATATAATTAATTAAAATATATTTAATTAAAATATAATTAATTAATTAATTAAATTGAGATAACATCTAATTAATTAATTAATTAAAATAATTAATCAAGATAAAATCTAATTAATTAATTAAAATCTAATTAATTAATTAAAATATAATTAATTAATTAAAGTCTAATTAAAATATAATTAGTTAATTAAAATATA
>JANVCQ010017861.1:0-12646 GCA_025531925.1 Erythroxylum plowmanianum
TGCATTTGCATGATGTCGTAGCTAGAAATGTAATAAACCTAGCATCATAACTTTGGCGTAAGTTAACAAATGTTAACTACAAAAGTTAAAGAAAGAAAGTAGCATGGGCAAGAGAAGAAGCTGGCTAAGAAACAAACACTGACAGTTTCATCGTACGATCACAAACTATTGCTACAGATTAATGCGTAAGATGTCAAAAGACAAAAACTTTAAAGCAACGCGCCCAGGTGTATGACCCAAAAACTTGATCAACCACATACGAAAACACGTAGAGAAGTGCCAAAGAAAGCAAGCAAACAAAACGATTTTCAAGTTACTTGACTGCATGTTAACCTACGATTTTGAAATGAGACTTTGATCTGCTTAGGTTCGATGTTAGCTAGGTTTTGGGCAGTCTGTCTATATCCTCTGTATTGCCTCCACTTGCTTCGTCGTGTATCGTATATATTTCCCCGGATCAGTTAGATGTTTATTTATACTGGCACTACTGCTCTTTCTGCGTTGTCCCACCGCCACCGCCATCGTCATTATTTATTATTGAAAAATATGTCTGACTGACTTAAGATGTGTGAGAGGGCATTTTAATACTTGGATTTGAGTCACGAGTGTCACTGATTTAAGTCACACCGGTGATTTTTTTTCCTTCTAATTAACTATATATATATATATATACACACTATACAATAATTAATAATATTAAAAATAACGATTAATGCAGCAAATATTAATATTGACTACTTAATCAACTAACTATATACTAAATAAGTATAATAACATAATTATAGATATATTTAATATAGTTAATTGATTATATTATAATAAGTATTAATTGTATCAAAATTAATTATATTTCAATAGGATGAAATTTTTTTTCACTCATATAAACTATATAATAATTAATAATAATCACAATAATTATTAATACAGTAACATATCGACGAAATATTAATATTGACAACTTATTTAAGTATAAGTTTATTTATATCATATCAAAATTGATAATATCTAGGTATATTAAAATAATTCGAATTAATTTAAAGTATATATATATACAATAATTAATAACATTAACAATAATCACTAAACTTGATCAACCACATAAAAAAACACGTAGAGAAGTGCCAAAGAAAGCAAGCAAACAAAAGGATCTTCCAGTTACTTGACCGCATGTTAACCTACGATTTTGAAATGAGACTTTGATCTGCTTTGGTTCGATGTTAGCTAGGTTTTGGGGAGTCTGTCTATATGTATTGACTCCACTTGCTTCGCTGTGTACCGTAGATATTTCCCCGGATCAGTTAGATGTTTATTTATATTGGCAAGACCACTCTTTCTGTGTCGTGCCACCGCCATTGCCATTTTTTATTATTGAAAAATATGTTTAATACTCTCATGGTCACACTCGTGACTACAACGGGATTTGAGTCACTGGTATGACTGATTTAAGTCACACCGGTGATTTTTTTAATTAACTATATATATATATAAAATATAAGAATTAATAATATTAAAAACAGTGATTAAAGCAGAAATATCAATATTGACAACTTTTTTAAGTATAAGTGTATTTATATCATATCAAAATTGATAATATCTAAGTATATTAAAATAATTCGAATTAATATAAAGTGTGCTGCATATATATATATAATCATTAATGCAGCAAATATTAATTAAAATAATTCGAATGAATACAAAATGTTTATTATTATTCATTTTTCAGACCAAAAATAGGGGGCGTTTGTTTTCATTTTCATTTTTTGTTTTTGTTTTTAAATTCAATAAAAAAAATTGTTTGTTTGAGTTTTTAGTTTCTATTTTTAGTTTTGGTTTCTTCTAGTTTTCAAAAATTATGAAAATTATAAAAAGTGAGTTTTATTTCCTGTTTTCTTTTTTTTTATAATCTGATTTATTATCATTTAAATATATATTATTTAATTATTTTTTAAAAAGAATTATGAATAATTTAATTCAACATTATATTTATATATTTAATAAATTTAAATTTATTATCAATAAAATTATTAATAATTTAATTTTATAATTAAATTAAAAATATATAAATATTCAAATAAAATTTCATTTTATAATTAAAATATATTTCAAATAAATATTAATTTATAAATAAAATTTTTATTTTTAAATTATTTATTTTATTAAAATAACATATTTTATTAATAATTTGCCAATAAATATTATATAAGAGATTAAATAAATTTATTTAATTAAAATTATCTTTATGTTTTATTTAAAATGTAATTATTATCAGTGATAAAAATACAACTACATTAATATTAACAACTAAATAAGTTTTGTTTTTATTTGAAAGAAAAATAGAAACAAAAAACTAAAAACGGAAACTAAGACTGAAAACTGTAATAGAAAAACAGAAGTAGAACCAAACGACCCCTTAATATATATATTTATATATAATTAATCGATATATTATAATAATTATTAATTATATCAAAATAAATTCATCAACTATTATTTCACTATAAGCATATTTATATTATAAGAGGAAAAACATTCAGTAAAAAAGGGACCCAAAAATAAATCTTGCCTCTGGCTGTTAGTCACAGGCCTGAGTAACTGTAAGAATATTGTTGAGTGTGACTTCTCGTGGACAGTCCTCTTTAAATTTGTTTTTCTTGTAATCAATAACTAATATATATATAAATTATATAACAATTAATAATATTAATAGTAATCATTAATGGAGTAAAATGTATAGTAATATTAACATTAATAGGTAATCAATGTATTAATTGTAACTTAAATAGTAAATAAATTATATATTAGTTATATTGAATAAAAAAATTTGGGTATCAATTTTTAATTATTAAGTGTATTTTTCCTAACAATTAATTATATTTTAGTATTCATCTAGTTAATTATATATTAATCATTATTAATTGTGACTAATTCAAAATATGTAAGTTAGAATGCTAAAAGTGAAAAATTAAAATAAAAATGTTAAAATTTCGTTGTTGATTCAAATGGCATTTCATTTGGAGGTCAAGGGAAAAGAAGTTATGCTGAAAAGAAGAAAAGGTGTTTGAGGCACCTTTCCTTTTGTATAACTTTGGAGTCGCGATTGTGCAGCTACACGATCGTTAGTTCGGAAGTGCTTTTGCGGAGTCACGATCGTGCAACTGCACGATCGTGAGCTTCGAAATGTTTTTCGACAATTACGATAATAATTCATAATAATTAAGAATATTCATCAGCGCAGTCAGATATATACAAAATATTAAAATTGCCAACTTAATGAAGTTACCATATTTTAACAAATAAAACAATAAGTCATATATTAATAGTTATTAATAAAAATCAAATTTATTTATTATATTCTAATAACTAATAATAATATAAAAACTAAATAATTATCAATGATTATAGTATATTTAAATAGTATGTATTGATGTTAATTGTTTATTAAAATTTATTATTATATATTAAATATGTATAATAATAGTGTTAGATATATATAAAATTATAGTATATTTAAATAGTATGTATTGATATTAATTGTTAATTATGATTCATTATTATATACTAAGTATGTATAATAACATTATTATATATATATATCTTATATAATTTATTGATTATATCATAATAAGTATTAATTATATGAATAGATCAAATGATAAATTATATACGAATAATAATTAATAAAAATTGAATTAATAATTATATCCTAATAAGTATTAATTGAGTCACAGGTGTGACTTATTTAACTCACACCCGTGAGTACAATTAGATTTGAGTCACGGTGTGACTTATTTAAGTAACACACATGACTACAAATGTTCACGATGTCCATGATAGAAAATTTGAAATAAATAACGTATTTTAAGCGCAAATTTTTTTATTTTAACAAAAATATTATTTTTATTTTAAATTAAACGTGAATTATTAAGTCAAGTAACAAATTTAAAAGAATCTAACAAAGTTAATTTAAATTAAGCAAATTTTAAATAAATATTTTTTTGTCAATTGAAATTTAATTAGTCTGTTTTTGCATGAAAGATAGTAAATTAATTATCATTAAAAAATAAATTTTATTGACGAGTAAAAAGTTTTAAATAAATATTAAAATAGTCACGGGCGTGAGTGGGTTAGTTAAAATAAAATATGAGAAAAAGTTTTTAAGAAAATTTATGGGGTGTGGACCTAGTTAGGAGTTTTTAACCTAACTGTGATTTAATGACGCAGTCTCTAGACATTGAATCATCCTTTTGTTTTCTCCGGTTGAAACCATCTTGTCCGAATCTTCATGGGAGTTTAGCTGCTCTTATCGTCGTCTTTAGCTCTGTCAGTCGCATCCCTTCAAAGTTGGTAATCAGGTAATCTCTTACAGTTTACATCTTTATGGTTAATTATCTTTAGTTGTTGCATTTAGAAGGAAAGAACATCCTTTTTGATGCTGGTAATTTGATATCTCAGATGTAGATTTAGCCGATGTATTTGCACTCAGCTTTACCTCTATATTAAACAACGATTCATAAATCTGATTAAAAAGAGACGCTGAGCATTGTGGTATGGGTGTGTGTAAGCATGAATAAAAATGCTAGATTTGCATTGATGCAAAAATTTTATCCTTGAGAAACTTCACCAATGTTATTTGAATTTTGTTGCCGGCTGATAAATTATTTAAAGTTAAGAGTTTAGTTTCATAAGTGGCTTATTAATGCATATTGATTTGGAAATGGAAAAAATTATAAAAGTTAAAAAATTTAAGTTTTAAATAAATTCTACTCCATGAATTTTGATATAAATAATGGGTCAACGTTAGAAGCAGTTGTTGTAGGCAGCACAAATGATCAGTTAACTAAGTAATTAGAGGTATCCATGACAAGATATCTACCCTTTCATCGAAATGTTGGGATGAAATTTGATCTAAGTCAATCATGTTCCAATAGTTTGTTAGCAATATGGTTTTTTGAATAATTAGTAAGTTATATTTTATACTATTTTTATGTTGGCATTACATATAGGGTAAATTTGTTTGGTTTGAGTTATAATAGAAAGTTTACTAGGTTAGATTGAGAATGAATTGAAAGTTAATGTTTTCTAAAGATGTAGGAGTTTGATGAATGAAGTGATTGAGAAAATTATGGTGATGCTTGGTTATTTAGATTGAAATGTTAACATTCAAAAATATATTGATTTGAGATTAATGAATATATTTTGATTTTTGATTGTTATTTAGATCATGCCTCGTATGAGACTTAGAGCATCTTCATCTTCTGAAGCGAGCAATGTCCCTAATACTAGTAATCCTTGCCTTCAATTTAACAATGCTGAGAACCAATCAAGGAATCTAAGTCTAAAAGATCGTCCGTTTATTCCAAATATATTTATTGATCATGTAGCTATAACTGAGTTAGGAATTGCAAATCGAGTCAATGAATTATTGCATAACATAGGATGGGACACATTTGCAAATTTTAGGAAAAATTCATAAGTTGAGTTAACTCTAGAATTGTTATCAACTTTAATTTTGACCTATAACGAAGATGGCATTGTGATTAATTTGATATTCAGATTAATGAATAGGATGCATGCTGTTGGTCTAAATGAGTTGAATGATATATTTGGATTTCCACATAGTGAGTTATATGGTTATGATGTTGAATTTAGGCTTAGAGAAATTTGGAGTCAAATTACAAATTCAACAAATGCGTATTCTTCAAGTAGGTCTAAATTGTCAGCTTTAGTGGATCCTAGTTTACGCTATCTTCATAGGTTTTTAACTTGCACAATATTTGGTAGAGGAGATAGTCAAGGTTCAGTTTCTAAATATGAATTATTTGTGTCGTGCTGTATGGTGCATGGCAAAGAGTTTAATGCTGGTTTGTGGTTAAGTGAGCATATGATGGATATAGCAAAAGTTAGTGTTGGGAAAATAGTAGTTGGGGCATTTGTGACTCGAATTGCAGAGCATTTTTGTTTAATGACAGACATAATAAGTATGCAGTTAGTTGTAGGGAATTTTAGTTTAAACTTACAGTTTTTGGTGTCAATGAAGATTGTGAAGCGGTAAGGTGATCATTATGTTGTTATTAGTGACAAGGCAACAGAACCTTCAACTAGTGCGCAGTCGGTGTGAAAGAGGTAAAGGTACGCAAAGGGAAGGTTGTTCTATACATGAAGGAATGCAATTTACCGTTGCACCAACTTCTGTTGAATATCAATCATTAATGAATCAACTTATTGTTTTTGAACGGCGGCCGGATGAGAGGTTTCAAAAGATTGAGGTAGATATTGCAGAGATGAAGGATTTGTTAGGAAATTTGAATCCTCATTTTAGAAAGCATTTGCCTCCATCTTAGTATCGTATTTCTAATTTGTCTTTGATAATTTTGATTGTTTATGAATAGATTTGTTTTATTTCATTGTTCAATTTAGTTAGTGATGTTTGTATGCTGGATCTTTGATTTAATTTTCTATGATGTTGAGTATGATTGTTATTGTGTTATTTTTCTGTTTAATAGTTAAAGATGCGTGATTATTGATTGAAATTAATCGGGGTTATAAATCCATAATATAAGTGAATAAGTATATCTGCATGCATTGATCTGGCTTTCAATTAAAAGGGTATTAGTTTGTTATGATAGATAAATGACACTTTCTTTGGACAAGGTTTTGAGACCAACAAAATGTATTCATTATTGAGAGTATTCTTTCATGTTAAACAAATCTAAAACTTGCGTGCACATACTAATCAAGATTACATAATCTTATGCATGCATTAAAATGATGAAGGCGTTTAGAATATAACATGTAAACTTAAAAAGGCCACCGTGATATTATCCTTAGTAAACCCCTTCGAGCTTGCATGGAACCTTTTTTAGTTAAAACCTGAAAATTGAGTTTTGTCTTTTATTCTTTATCTGCTTTTATTATACCCCCCATAAGGTCAAGTTGGGCATTTAAAAAGGTATATATGTTGTTGTACAGCGGGAAAAAAAACAAATGGTGTCAATTGCAGAAGAAAAAGAAAAAGGGAAAAAAAAGAAAGAAAATGATGTTGTGGATTTAGTAAAAAAGAAAATCATATCAACTGAAGAAAAAAGAGAAAAAAGGAAAAAAAGGAAGGAGAAAATGGCAGGGAAAAAGAAAAAGGGAAGGAAAAAAATAAAAAGAGGTAAAATGGTTGTTTGTAAAAGTAAAGGAGATTCCTGAGAAGAAAAAATAATGTTTTTTAGATTTTATTGGTATGTATCATTTTAAATACTCAATTAGTCCTTTGGTTTTAAGCTAAATTTGATCTTTTCCATACCTTTACCAAGGCCTCTTTACAACCAAAATAAAGACCTTTGGACTAATGCATGTGTTAGATATACAGTAGTGAAGATTGGATTAACTAGCAAGCTTATGGTTGATGTTTAACATGAAATGAAAAATGAGTGACTGTTTTTGACCTTTGAGTGGAAAAAAGGGATAATTGAGTGAGTGTCTATCACACTTGCTAATGGTCTTTTAGTTGATGAACTTGTCAATCATGATTGTGCATGTGAGTAATGATTTGTTCACGAATTATTATGAGTTTTAAAATCTTAGGTTGTGTTTGTGAAAATCATCATTTAACATCTTTAATCATTGAATGAGAAAATAATTTGTTGTTATTATTAATGTGATTTTTTGTGTTTGTGCTTTTATGGTTGAATGTTTTTAATGATGCTTGTTTCTTTTTCTTATCTTAATTTGACGTAATTATTGATAACTGAATATTATTAATTCTCTTTAAGAATGTTCTTGTAAAGAAAAAAGGACAACAAAAAGAAGACAAAATTGGAAGAAGAAAGAGAAGACAAAACTAGAGGGTTTAGAAATCAACTTCAATGTTGTTAATGTAATTGTTGATAAAGAGGATGGTGTGAAGAAGAAGAAGAAGAAGATAAGGAAAGAGAAGGATAGGGATGGCGTGCCATTGTTAAGAAGAGAAAAAAAAATGTTTATACATGTATTGTGAATGTTTATTCCGAGAGTAGAAAATTTCGATTTTTGAATAACTTGACTTTATTATATAATTGTGGGTTTCGATGTTTATGTAGTATTTCTGTTTTTGATGTGGAAGTTTTTGTTGAGTGTTTATGTTAATTGATAGGCTAACATGATCAATCACAGGTGTGACTTATTTAACTCACACCCGTAACTTTGACATGATCAGTCACATCAGTCACGAGTGTGACTGATCTAAGTCACACCCGTGACTCGTGAGTGTTGTAAACCTTAAATTTTCATCATTCATTGGTGTGACTATGTTCAAGTTTATCTAGAAATAATGATGTAACATTAAGATTAGTAGTAAAATGAGAATAAGCTAATTAAGTTTATATTCGTTTACAATTATTTAATTAATAAATCAATTTGGTATGGATTTTCCTTCTCTTAGGAGACAAAATCTAAGTTAAGATCTGGGCATGGGAGAGAATTATCTGGGTAGTTAACATTTTGCAACTATAATTAAATTAGTAAGTTAATTATATATAAATTACAAATTTTTAAAAATGGAGTGAAATTCTAAATATACACCGGCGGATTAATACGTGAACATGGTATTTAAAATTTGAGAAGGTATATGTCACGGGTCCCGTGACTCTCATTCACGACTGTGACTGAAGAAGTACAGCTGTGATGTTCCTTCATGGGTGTGACACGTTAAGTCACACTCGCGACATCCTATTTGTTTTTTTTAATTAACTATATATATATAAACTATATAATAATTAGTAATAATTAACAAAAATCATGAATGTAGTAAAATATAGCGGATATTAATATTGACTATTTAATCAATTAACTATCTTTTAAGAAATCAAACAATTAATAATATAGCAATAATCATTAATAATTATTATATTAATTAATTAGATTTTGATAAGTATTCAATATAATATATTTAAATAGTACTATTATTAATCATTATTATATACCATTATTAATGAAACCAAAATAAATTCATTAATTATTATCTAAATATATTTAAATAATATATACGTATATTATTTTAGTTATATAAACTATATAAAAATTAATAATTATTATTAATCAGTAATTTATACACGAAATAGTAATATTGACAACTTACTAAAGTAACTATATTTTAATAAGTAAAATAATTTCAATAATATTTAGAAATAATATCAAAATTAATCATATTTAAGTATATTTAAATAATAAAAATTAATATAAAATGTTTAATTCTAAAAAGGGCGCGATAATTTAGGTCACACCCGTGACATTTGCTCAATGTTTTTTTAATTAATTCTTAACTATACAAATAAAATAAAATTATAAAGAATAAACCAGTATTTCATATATTCAGCAATTAAATATCTATAATTAATTAAATAATAGCTACGTAATTCTTTTTAATAAAAATTAAATTATGGAAATAATCCTATCAAGTTAAATTTAATTAATGAAATATTTAAAATTTTTAATGAATGTACATTATTACTTTGAGCAATGAATAAAGTATAAAATTTTAATATAAATGCTTCTCACAGGGGTGATTGATTTTTTCTCAATGAATAGGATATTTTTGTGGTATTTTTTTCATATTATAATATAAATATGCTTAAACAATAGTAAATGAGTTAATTTTGATATAATAAATAGTATTATAACATAATCTATGAATTATATAAAAGACATTATATTATTCGTATTACTTTAATAAACTTAAATATAATAAATTTTGATGCGATAAATAGTTATTAGAATATAACTAATTGATTAAGTTATTATTAATAGTTATTGGTATGTAATTTATTATATTTAATAAAAATGAATGAATGAATTTTGATATGATAAGTAGTTATAGAGATGATGGTTTGAGTAGATGAAAAGAAAGGTGGAGGAGGAAGAAGAAAATGCAGGTTCAGAAAGAGAAGAAGAATCACGATCGTGCTTCTGCATGATTGCAGCTTTCCTCTAGGGTCTGGAGCATGATCGCGACTTTCATCTAACCCAGCATGATCACGACTTCGAGGGAAAACTTATATATATTTTATATAGTTATTTGATTAGATCAAAATTAATTATTTAATCACGATAAACTTATATATATTTTATATAGTTATTTGATCAGATGAAAATTAATTATTTAACCATGATGTAAGTATATTAAAATGGGACGAATTAATATTAACTATTTATTATTATTGATGATTTTATATTAAACATATATAGTAACATCATTATATCTATTATATATAATTAATCATTTAATTAATAGTAAGTATTAAATCAAAATTAATTCATTCACTATTATTTAAGTATAAGTATAATTAAATTATCGGCATATAGTTCATTATTTTATTTTTAATGAACTATAGAGTGGCAAGGTTCGCTTAATTATAAATTTTTTAATATAATTAAGTTCATCCAATGTAGGATTACATAAGAAAGATATAATTTTGAATTGCCTAATTTAATATAATCGATTGGAACCATGATATTAGAATAATGTAGTAATTATGTTCAATTAATTTTTTCTGATTAGTAATTACTATATTTTTTGCTATTAAAAATTATTAATTTTTTGTTACCGTTATTTATAATAATTAATTATTACATGTTTTGAGTGATTCACATTATTAATTAATTGTTAATTACATAAATATTAATTATTATGATTATTATTAGTTATATGTCAGTCACAACGGCGCATATGAAAAGCACAGTAAAACAGATCTTCTATATTCTTTGCGCGTCTTCCTAGTTTCCTCTCGTTCAACCCTCTTTTCACATATTTCGGTGATTTTGTTTCAAGTTTCTATAAAATTTTGTAAGTTAGCTAAAATTTTTGATCAAAAGCTTGACATTTGCAGAGATTTTAGTTCATTTGTTTTCATTTTTCCTTTTTTCCCTTAATTTTTGCATTCCCATTTTTTAGGGTAGTAAAATCAGTCACATTTCTTTGGGTATTTTTTGTAGATTTTTACGCCATTATGGCTTCATGATCGAAGAAAACTATTGAAGATATTGAAGCTGAGCTAAGAAGTGAAATGGGTGTAAACATTGCAGCCTATTATGACGCTCCTTTTCCTATTTATTCGGAGAAAGAAGGGTTGAGGTATTGTGCTCTTAAAAGGAGATCAATTCTGTCGCCCCGATATTTCAATTTTGAAGTCTTAGAACAAATAGGGTTGAAAGATAAAGTGATGACATTGTCTAATAGAGGTGGTTGGGGACAATTTGTCCAGATGGATTATCCCATTTTTTGTGAACTTACATTAGAGTGCTTCACTTCATTGAAGTTTGAATTGAATAAACCTAAGAATTTTTGGTTTGGACTATAAGGTCAGCTCTTTAGTTTGGACGAGAAGTTGTTATGTGAGCTTTTCTAGTTTTTTAAGGCAGAGGTAGAGAGTTGTCATTAGAACTTTTTAACTACAATTTATTGGAAGTTTTTAACGGACTTGCCTGAGTTTGATGCTCACAAGGCGTCGAACGCTCACATTGTCCTTCCTGATTGATTACTACTGCATAAGTTTATGTGTCATGCTGTGTTCGGAAAACTCAAAGCAACAAATGTTTCCTTAAGGAGTTGTCATTATTATATTGCATAGATGAAAGGATCAAACCTAACATGTTCTCTCTCTTTTCGGAATCTCTTATTCAAGCCGTGAAAAAGAAGGGAACATCTATAAGGATGGGTTATTTAGCTAGTGTTTTGGCACAACTTTTTCAGATTGATGTTAGTGAACTAACCTTTATTGGTTGTGAGTATTTTGACGTATCATATTTAAGAGGTGTAGAAATATTATTGCATAATAAGATGGAGCTTCGAGATCCTCGAACACGTACTGTAGTCAAGTTTAGGTTCTCAGACGAGGCTTTTAGTTTGGCAGGTCCTGTCCCCTCGTATGAATCAAGTGAGGTAGAAGGTGTACCAAGTGATTGGGAAAAAATATACACATTGTTGGCTAATAATTATAACAAGACATAAGAGCAACTTAATCAGATGAATCAACAAATGCAATTGCTAGCTCATCAACAATGAAAGTTGGAAAAGAAAATCCACAAGGCTTGGGAGATGTAAGGACTTTGCGTGCCATCTCCACCTCTATCGCCTCCTTCTGCTTTATAAGTTATCTAAAATTCTTGATTTGTTGTTTTGTTTTGTGTATTTGTTTAGCCCACTGTTTTGGAGTATTCGGACTCATTGTTTGTAAAAAACATTCATTTTTAATTCTAAATCTTGTTAGTCTGTGGTGATTTTTGACATAAATGTTGTTTTTTCCTAAGATAGTTTAAGTAGCTTCGTTTGTGCCTGTACTTTAAGAATACATTACATGTAGTTGTTAATGTAACATCCCGTCCCCATATTAAGAGTTAGGACCTGAAACTTCAGTGCATGCGAGCTCAAAGAGAAATTAAGACAATGCATTTTCTTGCTCATGCATCATATTAGCATATAAGCATATAAATACGGAATGTTTTCGCATAAAAAGTGGTACATGCATTCACTGACAACTTCTGGGTATAATTGATAGTAAATGTGTTTTTATTGAAAATAAGGAGTAGAAGGAGTGGAAAGAGTGATTTAGGTATGAGTTGAGATAAGGAAAGATTTGGAAATAAAATTGGTAGTGATATGGAAAATGTTCACTGAATATGCTTC
>JANVCQ010017869.1:0-12646 GCA_025531925.1 Erythroxylum plowmanianum
CTTAAGCAATTTCACTTTAATAAATGCTAATTCCACTTACTTGGTCTAATCACGTTTAATTAAATAATAAAAAAAAAATTCCGGGGCTAATAGTTAAGGTCCTTACATACATGCATTTAAGTACATTCTAGTTTTACTCTCTTTGATGAAAGGTTGCTAATGCCCGAGTTAAAACTATGAGTACTGGCGTGAATCTAAGATCATTGATGGAAGCTAACAAGTTGACTGGACCAAATTTCCTTAACTAGCTTAGGAACTTGAGAATAGTTCTCAAGTCCAAAAAGCTTGGTTATGTCTTGGAAGAACCACTTCCCGATCCCCCTGCTGGTGATACTTCTGATGGTGATCGGAGAACATATAGGAAGCATTTTGATGATAATGAGATAGTTAGTTGTATTATGCTAGCCACTATATCACTGGAGCTACAAAAGCAGCACTAGGCTATGAATGCTCATACCATAGTCTATCATCTTAGGGAGCTCTTTGATGAGCAAGCAAGGTACAAAAGGTTCAAGACTTCACGATTGCTCTTCTACTTAACTCTAGTGCAGTACGGACTAAAGATGAATGGCTACATTGAGCGGTTGGCCTCCTTAGCTTTTGTTTTGGATCATCAATTTAGTATTGACTTAATTATGATGGGTTTAACCAATAGTTACCTGCAATTTGTACATAACTATCAAATGAACAATATATCTAACATAATTCTCGAGCTGGTCAACATGCTCAAGGCAGTTGATCCATCTGTCTGCAGGGACAAGTTTATGATGCTGGTGGACTCTTCTGGTTCAAAGAAAAATAACCAAAAGAAGAAGAAGTCTGCAGAAAGCAAAAAAGACTGCCTCGAAGGGAACTTGGTTCCACTGTGGCAAGGATGGCCACTGGAAGAGATCTGTAAGGCTTATCTAGAGTCCTTGAAGCAAAAGAAGGCAGCTGATGACTTTTAGACCTAATACATACTGATGTATATGGTTTGATGTCCATATATGCCAAAGGTGGTTTCGTATACTTCATTACCTTTATTGATGATCATTATCGATATGGGTATGCGTATCTTAAGAGATACAAGTCTGAAGCCTTTGAAGGGTTCAAAGAATTCAAAAATGAAGTTGAGAAACAACTTGGGAGAAGTATTAAATCACTTCAATCAGATCAAGGTGGTGAATACTTAAAGCCAAGAGTTTTTGTATTATCTTAGGGATAATGAAATATTGTCCTAGTGGACTCCACCTTACACGCCACAAAACAATGGTGTGGCTAAGAGGAGAAACCAAAACTTGTTAACCATGGTGAGGTGTATAATGGATTTAGCAAATTTATCAAAATCCTTTTGGGAATATGCACTTGAAACTTCTATTTATGTATTTAACAGAGTCCCATCCAAGTCAGTTGATGTTGCTCCATATGAGACATGGACTAACAAGAAACCCTATCTTTTTCATATGAAAGTTTGGGGTTGTCCTGCTAATGTGAAGCAAATTCAGTCAAATAAGCTTGAAGTTAAATATGACAAGTGTCTGTATGTAGGATATCAATGCTACCATGTTTCAGAACAAAAAGTGTTTATTTCAAAACAGGTTGTCTTTTTAGAGAAAGGGTTTCTTTTAAAAGAAGACAATGGGAGCAAAATTGAACTTATGGAAGTTCAAGATGCTTAAACAGACATAGATCAACTGCCTGGACCCCAAACTATTGTTCATGAAGATGAAGCAATATTTCAACCTTTTGACGCACAAGAAGTTCATAGATCAGGTAGGATACATCATGTTCCTGAGAGATATAGATTTTTCATCAGTGAACTTAATGATGTATTGCTCATAGAAGATGATGAGCTACTACCTATGAAGAGGTTATGAAGAGTTTAGAATCTAACAAATGACTTCAAACTATGAAATTCAAAATGGATTCCATATATGAAAACCAAGTATGGACTTTGGTTGACCCACCCGAAAGGATAAAACTCATAGGATGAAAATGGGTTTTCAAGAAGAAAACTAACATGGAGGGTAATGTAGTTACCCATAAAGCTAGGTTTGTAGTTAAAGGTTACTGTCAAAGGCAAGGTGTTGAATATAACTAAACGTTTAGCCCAGTAGCTATGCTTAAATCCATTAGAATACTCTTAGCCATTTTCACTTATTAAGATTATGAGATATGGCAAATGGATGTAAGGACAACTTTCCTTAATGAAAACCTAATCGAAGATGTGTATATAACACAGCCTGATGGTTTCATAACTATAAATGGAGAAAAGGTATGCAAGTTTCAAAAATCCATTTATGGATTGAAGCAAGCATCTAGGACTTGGTATATCTGATTTGATGAGATAATCAAAGAGTTTGGTTTCTCACAAAATCTGGATGAGCTGTATGTGTATAAGAAGGTTAGTGGGAGTGCAATCCTATTCCAGATACTAAATGTAGATGACATGTTGCTAATAGGAAATGATGTCTTTGCTTTGCAACCAAAGTATGGACTTTGGTTGACCCACCTGGAAGGGATAAAACTCATAAGGTGAAAATGGGTTCTCAAGAAGAAAACTAACATGGAGGGTAATGTAGTTACCCATAAAACCAGGTTTGTAGTTAAAGGTTATTGTCAAAGGCAAGATGTTGAATATAACTAAATGTTTAGCCCAATAGCTATGCTTAAATCCATTAGAATACTCCTAGCCATTTCCACTTATTAAGATTATGAGATATGGAAAATGGATGTGAGGACAACTTTCCTTAATGGAAACCTAATCAAAGATGTGTATATAACACAGACTGATGGTTTCATAACTATGAATGGAGAAAAGGTATGCAATTTTCAAAAATCCATTTATGGATTGAAGCAAGCATCTAAGACTTGGCATATCTGATTTGATGAGATAATCAAAGAGTTTGGTTTCTCACAAAATTTGGATGAGCTGTTTGTGTATAAAAAGGTTAGTGGGAGTGCAATCCTGTTCCATATACTATATGTAGATGACATGTTGCTAATAGGAAACGTTGTCTTTGCTTTGCAATCTGTCAAAATTTGGTTAGTTAAGAACTTCTCTATGAAAAATCTTGGAGAAGTAACTTATATTTTAAGGATAATGATCTGTAAAGATAGATCTAAGAGGTTGCTTGGTCTTTCTCAATCTACATAGATAGACAAGTTGTTAAAGAGCTTATAAGATGAGAGGACTTATAAGACACAAGATGAGAGGACTTATAAGAGCTTAATTTCTTATGCTTCGGCTATATGAACAATCATGTAGGCTATGTTATGTACTAGACTCGATGTATCGTATGCTCTAAGTGTTACGAGTAGATACAAGTTAGACCCTGGTGAGGGTCATTAGGTAGCTGTCAAGAATATCCTTAAGTACTTGAGAAGAACTAAGGATATATTCTTGGTATATAGAGAAGGTGATCTTGTAGTAAGTGGGTATATTGATGCTAGTTTCACATCCGATAGGGATGACTCCAGATCCCAGTCCAAATATGCATTCACACTGATTAGTGGTGCAATCAGTTGGAAAATTTCCAAACAAGAGACGACTGCAGATTTGACGATAGAGGCAGAGTACATTATAGCCTCAGAAGTAGCAAAAGAAACAATTTGGATTAAGAAGTTCATTATAGAGCTTGGTATGGTTTTGAGCATTGCTAACCCAGTGCAGTTGTATTGTGACAACAACGGGGCTATAGTGTCGACGAAGGAACTAAGGTCTTATCAGAAGTCCAAACATGTACTCATGCGCTACCATTTGATTAGAGAAATTATTAGTAGAAATAATGTCAAGATAGAGAGAGTTCCCACCGATCATAATATAAATGATCCATTGACTAAGCCTATTTTCCAAAAGAGTTTTGTGTCATATATACACGCCTATGGTATTAGATATCAAGGGGATTGGCTTTAGTGCAATTGGGATTTTGTTAGAGAAGTGCTCTAAAGGCAATCACCTTTAGCACTTATTGTACAAATCATTTTATGATTAATAAAGAAAATTTTCATTATTTCAATGTTGATACATTTATGGATTTGATGTTGATCTTAAATTGATTAATAAATTCCTTGATACAAAATATACATGGAGGAAATCACGATGAGATCATGATATAATGACTTTCCTATCATGTATAATTATGTTAGTATCTAAACTTTCCCTAGTCATAGGATTAATGAGATAGGATATCATTAATCTGGATAGATTAGTACATGTTATACTCCTTGATTGGATTAAGCAGTAGATCTCATAAGCTGTAGATATGAGTTGTTTAAAGTTAACATATAGATATTTAGTAAGGGTAGTAAGTATATTAGATTGACTTACTATAAGACAATCATATGGATGTTTTATTCTAGTGTCAATTATAGTCTCATCATAGCAATGGTGTAAGTATCCTTTGACTTAAGGTGCTCAAAGATATCTCAGATACTGATCTTGTGCTTTGACTCTATTCATCGATGCCTTTGAGGGTTACTCATAGGGTGGTGATTGGTTATAGCTTAAGGTATTCGGAGATAATTAAGTAGCTAATAAAAGATTCATCATTCCTAACAGAAGGAGATGATACCCATAACCTCTTATCAAGGTCATTACTTAGGAGTATCTGGTTAGAGCAAATATGTGTCATGAAGAGAGCCTTCAATGATACATCATGTCACATAGAGTAATGAGATCCTCAGGATAAGATCTAATATCACTTGGACTAGATGTGACGTAGTCAGTTTAGTGGGAGTTGACAATTTACAATACTCTGAACCAAGTGGGGTACAAATGGTGGAAGGATGAATTGCATAGCAATATTGTATATGGAAGGGTTCATAGTTAAACCACTAAATTTTAGGTTAATTGAGAGTCATGATGTGTTATTAAATACCGCTTTTAACTTACTTGAATTAAGTGTTAATTCAAGTGGCCAACATAATCGAGAACCTAATAGGTCACACATATAGGAGATCCAAAGGATGAGTAAAATGGTCTTAAATGGTGATTCAAGATATGAGAGAGTAGTTTGAGATTGTATCGCAATGTGATCGTGGTAGAAAACGTTGCATAGAATGGATTAGAAACAAGTGTTGTTGGTTGCCAATTTGGCCATTAACTTCCTAAACTTCTATTAATGCATATTATTCTTAGTTATTAACTTCCCATAACTTCCATTAATGCTTGTTATTCATGACCATTAACTTCCCATAACTTCCCATTAATAATGGGGGTTATGGGAGGCCAAAGAGGGCCAAAAATAATCATGATTTTCGTGCATTTTAGGTAAGAAACAAATGAAAGAAAGGTTCTTTCTTACACACTCTGTTTCTCTAACTATCACAAGAGTTCTTATCTTTGCCAACGTAAAGAAAGAACTCTAGCCATCTCCTAGTGAGGTTTCATCCTTCTATCCTCATGTGGACTTTCATTAGAAGCGGTCTACATTGATCATTGTGGTTTACAACAACCCATTGTGAAGAAAATTAAAGAATGAAGGAGATCGCTGGAAAGGTATGTGAACATATTAAATTTCATATTTTTTGTTTTCTATATCTATATGCATGAGTTGATCTAGTTTTTAAGGTTCCATTTTATTTTCTATTGTGTATATTTGATATATATTATGTATGAGATTGGAACCTTACAAATGGAACAAGAGTCGCTGCATTAGCCATAGGAACTAATGTATTGACACTCCCTAGTGGGCTTATAATAAAATAGGATGATTGTTTTTATGTACTTGTATTGACTAAGGATATTATTTCAGTTTCTAGTCTTAATAAATTTGGTGTCCATTTAAATTTTATTAACAATGGTTGTTCTATTAGTTTGAATGGAATGCTTTACGCTATGGGTATATTATGCAATGGAATATACATATTAGATATGTCTAATCCAATTTTAACTATCAATGACAATAAAAGACAAAAACGAAATAATGTGAAATCATAGTACTTATGGCATTGTCATCTTGGCCATATAAGTGAGAGACGAATGACTAAACTACATAAGTGCGGTAGTTTAGGGTCATTTGATTATGAATCATTGACACCTATGAATTTTGCTTATTAGACAAGATGACAAAGTTACCCTTTAAGGGAAAGGGTGAACGAACTACTAGGCTATTGGACTTAATACATTTAGATGTATATAATCCGATGTCCATATATCCTAAAGATGATTTCATATACTTTATTGCCTTTATCAATGATTATACATGATATGGGTATGCATAATGTATGAGAAACAAATTTGAGGCCTTTAAAAAGTTCAAAGAATTCAGAAATGAAGTAGAGAAACAACTAGGTAGAAGTATTAAAACACTGCAATCAGATCGAGGTGGTGAATACTTAAGCTAGGAATTTCTTAATTATCTCAAAGATAATGGGATAGTATCTTATTGGATTCCACCTTACACTCTGCAACACAATGGTGTGGCAAAAAGGATAAATTGAACCTTATTAGACATGGTGAGGTTAATGATGAGCTTAGCAAATAAATTAAAATCCTTTTAGGGATATGCACTCAAGACCATTGTTTATATGTTAAACAAAGTCCCTTTAAATTCAGTTGATGTTACTCCATATGAGATGTGGACTAACAAGAAAGCCTATCTTTCTCAAATGAAAGTTTGGGGTTGTCTGACCTACGTTAAGAAGATTCAGTCAGATAAGCTAGAAACTAAATTTGACAAGTGTCTATTTGTAGGATATCCCAAAGAAATAATAGGATATCAGTTCTACAATGTTTTGGAACAAAAGGTTTTTGGTTCAAACCATGTTGTCTTTTTAGAGAGAGTTTCTTCTAAAAGAAGATAGTGGGAACAAAATTGAACTTATGAAAATTCAAGATGCTCAAACAGACGCGGATCAACCACCTAAACCCAAGACTATTATTTATAATGATGAAATAAAAGCTCAACCTTTTGACACGCAAAAAGTTCATAAGTCAAGTAGGATACGTCATCTTCCAGAGAGGAATGGATTTCTCATAAGTGAACATATTGACGTATTTCTTATAAAAGACGATGAGCCTATTACCTATGAAAAAGTATGAAGAGTTCACAATTTGACAAATGTCTTTAAGTCATGAAATCCGAAATGGATTCCATGTATGGAAACCAAGTATGGACTTTGGTTGACCCACCTGAAGGGATAAAACCCATAGGGTGCAAATGGGTTTTCAAGAAGAAAACTGATATGAAGGGTAATGTAGTTACCTATAAAGTTAGGCTTGTAGCTAAAAGTTATCATCAAAGACAAGGAGTTGACTATAACGAAACATTTAGCCTAGTAGCCATGCCTAAATACATTAGGATACTCCTGGCCATTGCTGCTCATTATGATTATGAGATTTGGAAAATGGATGTGAAAATAACTTTCCTTAATGGAAACCTAACCGAGGATGTGTGCATGACACTACTTGATGGTTTGATATCTAAAGATGATGAAAACGTATGCAAGTTTCAAAAATCTAATTTGAAATATCTAATTTGATGAGACAATCAAAGAGTTTAGTTTCTCACAAAATCCAGATGAACCTTATATGTATAAGAAGGTTATTGGAAGTGCAATTGTATTCCTTGTGATGTATGTAGATGACATAGTACTAAGAGGAAACGATGTCTCTGCTTTGCAATATGTCAAAATTTGGTTATCCAAGAATTTCTCCATGAAAGACCTTAAAGAGGCAACTTATATGTTGGGGATAAGAATCTACAGAGATAGTTCTAAGAAGTTGCTTGGTCTTTCTTAGTCTACATACATAGATAAGATGCCAAAGAAGTTTAGTGTGGAGCAGTCCAAAAGAGGTTATCTCCCATGACGCGTAGGATTACACTCTCAAAATCTATGTGTCCAAAGACACTAGATGAGAGGAATCGCAAGAATTTGATCCCTTATGTTCTAGCTATAGGATTAATCATATATGTTATATTATATACGAGACCCAATGTATCATATGCTCTAAGTGTTACGAGCATATACCAATTAGATGATAACAAAGGTCATTATGTAAGGCCCCAAACTATACCCTAGTAGAAATCGTATATGTTCATGGAATTACATGTATGATAGGTGTTAAAAATTTATGATAAGAATGAGAATTTCATATGACTTGAATTTTGGTATTAATGGACTATAGTTAGTAACTTAGGATTAATTGATGCCATTAAGGCATTGAGGTATTAAATTAAAAGGTATATTTGGACTAGGAAATATGTCATATGACAAGTTAAGTTAGTACATAAAAATTAGTATGATTAAGCTTATGAGTTAGTGATATTTGGAATAACTAATGCATTGACATTTGGCATCATCCATTGTGTGACAAATGGCTTGGCAAGTATGTGACAAATGACATTGTTAATAAAATGACCAGTGGCTTAATTAAATTATCGCATTTGGCAACATTCATTAAATGACAAATGGTTTAATGGAAGTGTGACAAGTGGTAGCTTAATTATAGGACATATGTACACATGCAAAGAAAACATATGCCTTATGGTGTGACTAACACCTAGACGGTGATGAAACAAGTTTCTACTGGAAACATTTTTTGTTTTGTTCTTTCTTCATTTTACTTTCTTCTCTCCACCGAAACTCCCATTTTCTCTCTAACTTGTAGAATTTTTGCTAGACTTTGGATTGTCATCACTTGAATTTTGGTAAGCTACTGAATTTCAAAAAAGGTTCTACTAATTTTCTATAATATTGTTATGTCAAGGCTAAAAGTTGCACATTAAACTTAGGTACGTGCTGGTTGTTTGGAAGCTTGGTTTAGTTAGATTCTTGGAGTTAAATTTGAAGTTTAGTGAGGTAAGGGAATTATAAAATTGGTATCCTGTTACAACATGTATTGTTTGATATTTGAAGTGGATAAAATGTGTACTGAAATAAGAAAGAATTGATGTTAGAAACTTGATACATGTTAGATACTCGTTAGAAAGAGTAGTTCCACTAGATAGGTATCGGTATTTTAGCCATATTTTGACTTGTAGGTATCCAAATGGGATGATTTTAGATTCATAATAAACTAGATAAATATATATACAATTTTAGTAAGGGAATAAAATTTGATTTCTGTCACTAAGAGTTTCAACTTTTAGCTTGAAGTTGAGTTTTTGGATTTTGTTACTTTTTGAAAATAGTTTGTAGTATTTTAGGTATAACTTTCAAAATACTAAACCAAATTGCATAAAATTGGTGTCAAACTTAAGACATAAAGGAACAATTATTTGAAAATGTTTTGACCAAATACTTCATTTTCATTGTCAAAATGATCATTAAAATTTGATCTGAAAGTCTATTTTGGCCAGAGCTAGAATGAAGTTTGAATAAAAGGTAGTGCACGATCGTGTACAGGCACAATCGTGACTAAAAGGGGTCATTAAAGGCTTTCCTAATTGTGCACAAGCACGATCATGACAAAGGAAGATCAATTAGAAGTGCACGATCGTGCACAAGCACGGTTGTGATAGTGGAGGTATCCTACTATTTGACAACTTTGAACACCCTTCACTCTTTTGATCATAACTTCTTCTCTGGACCTCTGATTGACTTGAAATTTGGACCACAAACTCCTAACACATTTATCTTCCTCTCAACCAAGTTTCATTGTCATCTGATTTCATTAATAATGAATTGTTGTTTACCAAATGTTCAATTCTGGAATTTTGGAGATGTTATATGAATGAATGAGAGTTTGGATCATATATGACATATTAGTTTGTTTGGAAATATATGAATATGTTAAATTGAACAAATTTGTATGTTTTGAAATATGTTCCTCATATGAGAATTCTAAAATAAACCTGTTTTGTTTTAAAATTATTTAGTCCTAGTTGTGGGTAAATAGGCATGCCTAGAAAGGTCTACAGCTACTCCTATGACACTTTGGTGTCTTCTGTTATTGATACTTCAGTGTCTCCTATTAATGACACTTCAGTGTCTCCTGTTATTGAGGGATAAGTCTCTCATATTCTATGATACCAATCACGGTATCTCATATATTAGTCCCGTTACCCACTTCTGTAAAATGGATTAGTAGTCTAACTTGTTTTGTATCTTGATACATGTTTAGTTTTCATATAAAGAAAGTCTATTCTGGTTCAAATCATGTTCTCATCTGAAGGGTTTATACCCTATTTTGATATTCAGTTCTAACATTTGTATATTCTGATATGAGACTTAAATGATTTGCTTCATCATAAGAAATATTCTATATTGATAAATTATATTCAGTTCTGAAATATATGCTTAGCATGGTGGATTTGTAGGATCTCGAGAACTTCTACACATATCACTACCATTTGTTTCATTTTCCATACATACGTTCTTAATCAATTTAGAATTATAGACATATAGCCATCTTAAAATTCTGATCTCAAATTCACTGACACAATCTTATACCAGATCATAAATTCCAAGTTCAACTTTTCAATTGCACTTTGCTTGTACGGCTTAAATCTCGTCATTTTCAGCTATGTCTTCATTTCTTTTTCAATCAATTCATGAAAATATTTTCACATCCATATCAATTCAAGTACATTTCCCCAACAAAATTATGTTACCAAATTTGTTGACATAACCACAAATATTGAATCTATGCCTAACATATCGAACTACATCATATTTCTTATTTCTAAATATCCACAGCTTTCCTTTTTCCCCATTAATTCTAACAGCTCAAACCCTGAACAATTTCTCATGCGTGCGGCTTACACATGTGACTCATACTAGGGATTAGTCGCTTCGACATGTTAAGACTTGTCAAAAATGCATGTAACTTGATACATCTTGTGGTATCAGAGCTCAGAATTGAGATCTTACATGGGCATATTTGGAAAGATGTATCAAGTTACATGAATTTTTGACAATTGCAGTGGCCAATGAAGAATGTGTTCTATTTTGGGAGTTGTTTTTTATTAAATCTTTGTTGTGTTTAACTTTGAGATCTATTTCAATTTATTGAGACATTTTGTATATTTGTGGATAAGGTTCGTAATATCCTATAAGAAATTTGTAATAACCTTTATATAGGATGGCTTTATAAATTATGACATGTATTTCGATAAATACAATATGTTGATGTGTTCTATTTTAAAAAAAACTTTTAATGAAAGGTAATATATGTTTGCTTAAATTTATGGGAATGAATGTAATGAATGTTTAGTATGTTTTGAAATGTTTTCCTATTGTTTTGTATGACACTTGTATATCCTCTTAGGGGATTTGTGGGTATTATAGGATGGCTGTCAAGAAAATCCTTAAGTACTTGAGAAGAACTAATGATGTATTCTTGGTATATAGAGAAGGAGATCTTGTTGTGAGCAGGTATACAAATGTTAGCTTTGAATCAGCAGGGATGACTATAGATCCTAGTCAGGATATATTTTTACATTGAATGATGGGACAGTCAGCTGGAAGAGTTCCAAACAAGAGACAAATGCAGATTCAACAACTGAAACGGAGTACATTGTTGCCTCAAAAGCATCAAAGGAAACAATTCAGATTAAGAAGTTCATTATGGAACTTGGAGTGATTCCTAGCATTATTAACCTAGTACATTTGTATTGTGACAAAAATGGTGCCATAGCGCAAGCAAAGGAACCAAGGTGCCATCAGAAATCAAAACATGTATTCAGACGATACCATTTGATTAGAGAAATCATTGGTAGAAATGATGTCAAGATAGAGAGAATGCCCCCTAATCAGAATATTGATGATCCTTTGATTAAGCCGATTCCCAAAAGGAGATATGATTCTCATGTACTTGCCTATGGTATTAGATACAAAGGTGATTTGCTTTAGTGCAAGTGGGAGATTGTTAAAGATCATGATAATGAGATTGATATCATATGTAATTATATTAATGTCTAAATTATCCTAATCATAGGATTAATAAGAGGGATATTATTATTCTGGATAGACTAGCATATATTATACTCCTTGAGTAGATCAAGCAGTGGATCTCATAAGATGTAAGCAAGAGTTGTTTAGAGTTAACATGTAGATGCTTGTTAAGAGTAGTAAGTACATTGGATGACCTGCCATGAGACAATCATATGGATAATTTATTTTATTGTCAATGATAGTCTCATCATAGCAATGGTGTAAATATCCTTAGACTTGAGGTGCTCAAGGATATCTTAGATATTGATCCTATACCTTGACTCCATTCCTCGTTACCTCTTAGAGGTTACTCATAGGGTGGTGACTGGGTACAACTTGAGGTATTTGAAGGTAATTGAGTAGCCAATAAAGGATTCAACACTCCTAATAGGAGGAGATGATATACACGACCTTTTGTCGGGGTTATTACTCGAGAATCTCTGGTCATAATGGAAATTTCATAAAGATAGTGTTCAGTGACATATCCAATTAAGTAATGAGCCTTGGGAGCAAGAACTAACATCACTTGGGCTAGATATTACATAGTCAATCAAGTGAGAGTTGACACTTTAACTATACGATGATCCAAATGGGATACAGAATGTTGAAAGGAAGAATTGCACAAGAACATTGTCTATGGAACGGTTTGTAATCAAACCACTAACTTTTCTGTTGGACCCCGTTTCCAGAGCCCAACTGATGTTGGATCTAAGACCCAACTGCTTATGCTTAACACTGTCACTCTTGAACCATAACATAAGGGACTTAATCATCTTTCCTTGTAGGT
>JANVCQ010017942.1:0-12641 GCA_025531925.1 Erythroxylum plowmanianum
AGTAATGAGTTTAAATTGATAATGTCTTTTAAGGGTTCAATGAAAGAACTGTTCGAGGTCATATCCACGCTTAAGGTTTCATGTTTCGCAAGAGAGTTGGGTTCCGGAAACGGGGCCCAACAGTTAAATTGTGTTTTAGGTGCTGAATTAGTAATTTTCAAACATGACATTAACCATATTGATGGTTTAATTACTTTTCAACTAAATATAGGGTTGTAATAATTTTTAGACATATGCGAGGATCATTGTCAAGTTTTTAGACATATAATCGGAATGTATAATGATAATATTGCATATAGTCAATAATCTTTGTTTAGAACTATATTGAATCAATTTATTGTGTCATCTTTATAGCATGACAACATTATTATATATTTGCCACAAGCATTTATAGTCCAAGATTAATCTTGCAAAAATGTTCATAACTTAAGTTATTAAAGATGCAACATAATTATAAATATCACACAATTGATAGTATAAGATATGTAGAATAACATCCTATTTAATATCTTATTCTCTTTCACTATAACTGCTGAACTACTAAGGCTCTAATAGGTGTTTTGATGATAACAAAACATAATTACTAGTAATAAGTTTATTATTTTGATGAAAAGCAATATAGGAAAAAAATGAATTCATAAACTTAAGAAGATAGGCTATGAAGTTGATAAAAAAAAGTTGAAGTTTACAATAATTGAAATGAAGATCAAACCAAGAACAAAAGAAGAACAAGGTTTATCAAGTCATTCCTTAGTTTGTAATATTAATTGTAATCTCCCTTTGTTAATTTGATGCTCCAAGAGGCTCACCATGCATAAGCACTTTATTTCACTATTCATCATAAGGCATTAAATATTTTTTAATAGAAAAACTTTTGATCTTTCAATCACTCTTTAAGAAATATTTAGGGAAGTGTTTAAACCATAAATGAATTAAGCAAATTATTTTTGAGCATTTGAATTTGTTAAAATCATTTTTTAAGTGATTGGTATACCTATATAAGTCAATGGTCAATTAATATAGGTGAAAATTATTAAATTTGATGTACTATAAGTTTACTATAATATTAGTTTATGTATTGGTTAACCAATATGCCTACAAGTTAACCAATTTTCCAGTGACTGTAAATCTAACGCTTGTAATGTATACTAATGGACCAAAATGCTATATAGATTGACCAATGTCCTGTATATAGCCATTGTAATGGCTAATTCTTAGCTCTAATGACTAAGAAGGTACAAAAATACTATAATAGGTGTTTTATCGCTAGTTTTAGTATTAATAAGCATTTGAGTGTATTTTATACACATTTTTATCTATTTTTCAACTACTAGGGCATCATTTTCTTATATCTAGATGACTGATCTTCTTTGAAGTTATAAAGTGAATAAGTGATAAAATTTTGAGTTGTAATCCTTTTTTAGTGTGTTGGACATTATAATTAGTGGTATTCTAAATGGGAATAGGTTCCTTTTCAAGAAGATTGTAAGGAAGGTTCCTTTTTATTAAAAGAGAGGAGATTCTTTAACTTGAAAGAAGATTATAATGGAATTCTAATAAAATTCTTAGTAATTGATCTAAGCAAAGGTTATTTATCAAACACTATAAATCAGTTTGTAATTTCTCTTCCTTATACACTTTAATTTATTATTCAATTATTTGGTTGGTTTATGTTAAGAAATCCATTTATTTGTATATATTGATTGTTGTTGAATTGATTTTATTGGTTAGAAAAATTATTAATTGTACAAACACACAATTCCACCCCCTATGTGTCATTGAGGACTAACAATTGGTATCAGAGTGGGTCTATTAGGCTACCATTTCTATCAAAATCCTATAGCATAGATAATATTGGCATATTTAGGAGCATCATCATCATTATACAATTAAGACGGATAGAGTGTTAGTAAATCGTTTTCCTTTAATAAAAATGATTACCTTTATCGAAAAGACAAGATAAGATTCTTTTTAATTGCTGAAAGTGTAAACCTATAGGAAATAGTTTCAAATGGTCACATTATTCCTATAAAATTTTAGATAATAAAAGGTACCTAAATTAAAGGAATAATGGGAACCTAAAGATCATATAATAGTTTCCCCTAATAGTAGGACAACATACATCTTTTTTTATGCAGTAGGAAGAAATGAATTTAATAGGGCCTCTATGTGTGAAATGACTCATGAAATTTGTCGTACTTTAAAAGTTACATATAAGGGAACCAATCAAGTAAAGGAGAGAAAAGTAAGAGTGCTAATACATCAATATGAATTGTTTCAAATAAAGTATGATGAAAGCATATCTAGTATGTATACTATATTTATTGATATTATTAATGCTCTTAAAGATATTAGAGAGACCTATACTAATGTGAAATGGTAAGAAAGTTAATCAAGTCACTTCCAAAAATATCGTAAGCTAAAGTGATGGTCATATAACAAGCCAAGGATTTAATAATGTTACCATTGGAGGAGGGCACTGGATGTCTTCATACATACAAAATAAGCCTCCTAGAGACACAAGAAGAAATAACTCTCCTAAAGAAAAATAATTTAGCATTCAAAGCCTTAAAAGAAGATTGAGTGATGAGGAAGAGATGAACCTATGAAAGTAATGAAGAAGACATTGTCCTAATCACTAAAAACTTCAAGAAGTTTTTGAAGAAGAAATTCTCCAGGACTTCAAGAAAGGTAAAAGTGATTTGAAGAATAAATCCTAATTTAAAACATAAATCCTTTAACCACGATGTCCTCCACTTAAAGATAATGAAAAGTTCTAAAGAAATTACAAAAAGCAAAAGAATGAGAAGAAGAAAGCACTTAAAGCATCAACTTGAGATGACACATGTGAATCTAAAAATGAGTATTCAGAAGAAAAGATAGCTCATATGCATTTTACTACTGTAGACGATGATGAGGTAACATCTAACCTTAAATTGTGTGATAATGATATTGACTTGACATATGATGAATTAGTTAAAAGTTTAGAAACCATCAGTAAAAAAAGTAAGAAATTGTCTTCCAAACTCAAGGAAATTAAAAAAGAGTTAGATGTTTGTGTAAATATGCATGAAAAGATAAAAAGTGAATTGCATAGCATTAAAGTATCAAAAAGTCAAATTATTAATATCAATCATGACTTAAATGGATTAAGGAATAATAATGAAACATTGAAAAAGAAAGTACATTCCCTTAATGAATAAGTTTACTAAAGGGATTGAAAAATAGACAACATGCTAGGATCTCAAATTAATTCTAACGATAGGCATGAAATAGGATATAACCATGGAGGTGAAGGCAATTCTAAAACCATATGTGTTGAGGGAAAATATTTGCATAGTAAAGAACTCTTTCTTAATGTGACAAATGAGTATAGAGCATCTACATCCAACCGTATGAATGCAAATTCCACATCTACTAGGACTAATCCTAAAAGTAAGTATCATGCTTTCATATATGGCTTACAACCTAGGCATAGAGTTCAATAGGCATAATTTCTATGATAACATGTAAATCCACTCATAGCCCTTTAGATCATAAAGGGGTATGCATCAAGTCATCATTCATAGTAAGCATCATATATATAATCATTAGTAGAAGTTTTCACCATCCTAGAAGACTATTCAAGGCATTTAATTTCTAAACAAAACTTTCTCATATTAATACATACACAAAATTCTAGGCAATGCATTTTGCATCATCATTACTCATATAACATAGTATGTCACTTTTGTGGTAATTTTGGACATGTTGATATATTTTGCCTTATCAAACAAAGGATGGCAAGGAAACTTTTGAAAATTTGGTTGCAAAGAAAAATGAATCTAACAACCAAGGAACCAAATTTATTTAAGTTACTAAAACACATTTATTACCTTATTTTGTAAGGTTTATAAAAAAGGAACAACAAATGGTATGTATTTATTAAATTGAGCTTTATTTTTAAGTATTTATATTCTCTATCTTGATGAATCTAACCTTTTTTCCTTTAACAAAGTCTTAAAGATGTTGTTATAGGATATGGAGATTTAACTCCAAAAATTAACCATCAAAACTTTTAAAATTAGTGAACTAAGTGAGAAAGATGAGAAGGCTGAGATGCCACTAGTAGATTGAGAATTTAAGAAGAATAGTCATTCAAACCAACTTATAGTTAATGTTCAACAAGGGGTAATTATTCATTTTTTAAGGATTATTTGACATCTTGTATTTATTTTTTGGTTGTAATCTAAATTCCTAGTGATGAATGTTAGGATGAATATTCCTTTGGTATATTATGGATATAAATTTAGATATTATGTGCAAATAGGAATATTAGCTTAAGACTTGTTGACTAATATACCAATTAGGATATATTTCTGTAAACAAATAAATGATGATAATAGAGGAGAATTCGTCATGATTTTATATGTTTAAAATCTCTTTTAATGTTTTTGATCATTCCTGATTGATATAACCAATCCTTTAAAATGTTTAATGCTTTAATTTGAGTCTCAAAAATAGTTTCTTAAGCTATTTGGTCAATCGGTAGACCAATACTTAGCTTAGTTTACCAATATCTTCAAAATTTACCCCCTTTTTCTTTTTATTGAGTTTGCTAATCGTTTGGTTCCTAATATAGCCAACCACTTAAACGCCTTGGTTGGCCATTGTCCTCTTGTGGTTGATGAATATCACTTCACCCAAGAATTTTTCTCTTTCTAGTAGGTTTGTTCTAAGATTGGATCCATATACCTACCCTTACTAGTAGACCAATACACTTCAATGGTTGACTAATAAGACGTTTTCTTCATAAGCCTTTATTCTAATGAGTTTGTACTATAGTTGGTTTCTAGGTTTAAATGACCACATATATTGGTTAACCAGTGAAGTTATGTGGTCAACCATCCTTCATTATTGCATCTCTATTTATACTCTTTTCTTCTATGTTTCATTTTAGTTGTTTAAATCTTTTAAGACCTTTAAAAAATTCATTCTTCTATTTTAAAAAATCATTTCCTTGTCATAAAATCTCATTGGATTATATCAAGTTGACAATTTGTAATTCTTAAACTTTTGTTGTTTTTGTATTTCTTGCACTTTATGTGCTATGCTTCAAAAAATTTAAGTTATTTACATGTATAGACATTTCTTTGATATTGAATATTTTTTATTCTTGATATTGAATTAAGTTCATCATTATCTTCAGAGTTAGTTTTATGTTTATTTTTATTTTTATTCTTTAATATCAAAAGTGTTTTGTATTATTTCGTTGCTTTTGTGTTTCTTGCACTTTATGTGATATGCTTCAAAAAATTTAAGTTATTTACATGTATAGACATTTCTTTGATATTGAATATCTTTTTTTATTCTTGATATTGAATTAAGTTCATCATTACCTTCATAGTTAGTTTTATGTTTAATTTTATTATTATTCTTTAATATCACAAGTGTTTTTTCGTTATAAAAAAGTGGCAGGAGTGTTTAAATAATAATTAGATTAAGCAAATTGGTTTGAGCATTTAAACTTATTAAAATCATGTTTTTGAGGTGATTGGTCAACCTATATGGGTTAGTGGTTAATTCATATAAGTTAAATTTATTAAATTTGATGTACCATGAGTTATTTATAATATTGCTTTATGTATTAGTCGACTAATGTGTCATCTTGATATTGAATTATGGTTTTGCTGTTTTTGTATTTCTTGCACTTTATGTGCTATGCTTCAAAAAATTTAAGTTATTTACATGTATAGACATTTCTTTGATATTGAATATTTTTTTATTCTTGATATTGAATTAAGTTCATCATTATCTTCATAGTTAGTTTTATGTTTATTTTTATTATTATTCTTTAATATCAAAAGTGTTTTGTATTATTTCGTTGCTTTTGTGTTTCTTGCACTTTATGTGCTATGCTTCAAAAAATTTAAGTTATTTACATGTATAGACATTTCTTTGATATTGAATATCTTTTTTATACTTGATATTGAATTAAGTTCATCATTATTGTCATAGTTAGTTTTATGTTTAATTTTATTATTATTCTTTAATATCACAAGTGTTTTGTTGTTATAAAAAAGTGGCAGGAGTGTTTAAATAATAATTAGATTAAGCAAATTGGTTTGAACATTTAAACTTATTAAAAGCATGTTTTTGAGGTGATTGGTCAACCTATATGGGTTAGTGGTTAATTCATATAAGTTAAATTTATTAAATTTGATGTACCATGAGTTATTTGTAATATTGCTTTATGTATTAGTCGACTAATGTGTAATATTGGGGGAATTATGGTTTTGTTGTTTTTGTATTTCTTGCACTTTATGTGCTATGCTTCAAAAAATTTAATTTACATGTATAGACATTTCTTTGATATTGAATATCTTTTTTATTCTTGATATTGAATTAAGTTCATCATTATCTTCATAGTTAGTTTTATGTTTAATTTTATTATTATTCTTTAATATCATAAGTGTTTTGTCGTTATAAAAAAGTGGCAGAAGTGTTTAAATAATAATTAGATTAAGCAAATTGGTTTGAGCATATAAACTTATTAAAATCATGTTTTTGGGGTGATTGGTCAACCTATATGGGTTAGTGGTTAATTCATATAAGTTAAATTTATTAAATTTGATATACCATGAGTTGTTTGTAATATTGCTTGATGTATTAGTCGACAAATATGTTATATTGGTCAGCTAGTATGCCTACTAGTCAACCAATAGTGGATAATGGCTACGATGAATAAGTAACAATGGGTAATATATCAGTGAATCAGATAAACACATTTAAAGGGACTTATATGAAAGACAAAACTGCATTTTATCTCCTTTTTTAAGTAGTTAATGAATCTAGTTTTGAGAAGATTGCGAGCGCATAGACACCAAAGGAGGTATAGGAGATTCTTGAAAAGGAGTTATGGTTTTGTTGTTTTTGTATTCCTTGCACTTTATGTGCTATGTTTCAAAAATTTTAAGTTATTTACATGTATAGACATTTCTTTGATATTGAATATTTTTTTATTCTTGATATTGAGTTAAGTTCATCATTATCTTCATAGTTAGAGGTGATTTGAAGTTTTAATAATGAAAGAGTCTAAGTGTGTGTCCGATTATATTACAATGGTACAAATGTGTTCGGTATGGTATTTGGACATTGGTGCGGGCAACCATATGTGTGGCTACATGCACATTTTTACCAAAATAGAAGAGATTGTGGATGTTCATATATTATTTGGAGATGCCTTAAAAGTGAAAGTCAAAGGGCAAGGTAAAATTCTTATTCAATTTAAAGATGGAAATGAGAGGTTTATTCCTAATGTTTATTATGTCCCAGATATGAGGAGCAATATTTTAAGTTTGGGTCAATTGTTGGAACATGGTTACATAATTTTTATGAAAGATCGAATGCTTTATTTGAGGGACCAAAATAACTGTTTAATAGCCCAAGTAGAAATGACCAAAAACTGCATGTTTAAGTTGAACTTGGTGAATGTACAAGCAAGATGTTTAAAGACTTATGTAGAGGATAAAACTTGGATATGGCATTTGCAATTTGGGCACCTTTATTTTGGTATTTTGAAACAACTAGCAATAAAAGAGTGGTGAATGGTATGCCTAACATAGACCACTACGATAAGTTTTTTGAAGATTATATGTTAGGAAAACTTACAAGGTATTCTTTTCTAAAAGAAGCAATATATTGTGCGAAAAAGGTGCTTGAATTCGTTCATACTGATATTTTTGGTCTAATAACTCCTAACTCTCTTAGTAAGCACTATTACTTTATTATTTTTATTGATGATTATTCTCAGAGTACTTTGTTTTATTTTTTAAAGGAGAAATTAGAAGTATTTTCTATTTTTAAGAAATTTAAGGTGTTGGTTGAAAACTTGAGTAGTGAGCGCATAAAGGCTTTAAGGTCCGACAGATGTGGTGAATTTACTATAAAAAAAAGTTTGTAAATTTTTATGAAGAGAATGGCATTAGAAGGTTCTTAACATCTCCTTATTCACCTCAACAAAATTGATTAGCAAAGAGAAAGAATCGGACTATACTCAACATAGTTCGAAGCATGCTAACAAGTAAAACATACCAAAGGGATTGTGGGCTAAAGCAGTAAGATGTGTGGTGTATTTGTAGAATTAGTGTCTAACGACAAATTTGGATAACGTTACCCCACAATAAGCATGGTTTGGTGTTAAACCATTAGTGGCCACATTTGAAAGTGTTTGGAAGTGTGGCTTATGCTCACATTCTGGATCAAAGGCGCATAAAGCTTGGTGACCAAAGCAAGAAGCTTATTTTTATCGACTATGATAAAAGGTCTAAGGTGTATAATCTTTATAATCCCTTTACAAAAAAGTTACTTGTGAGTTGTGATGTGCAGGTCAATGAAGAAAGCATGTGGGATATCAATACCATTGTATTCCTTGCACTTTATGTGCTATGTTTCAAAAAATTTAAGTTATTTACATGTATAGACATTTCTTTGATATTGAATATTTTTTTATTCTTGATATTGAGTTAAGTTCATCATTATCTTCATAGTTAGAGGTGATTTGAAGTTTTAATAATGAAAGAGTCTAAGTGTGTGTCCGATTATATTACAATGGTACAAATGTGTTCGGTATGGTATTTGGACATTGGTGCGGGCAACCATATGTGTGGCTACATGCACATTTTTACCAAAATAGAAGAGATTGTGGATGTTCATATATTATTTGGAGATGCCTTAAAAGTGAAAGTCAAAGGGCAAGGTAAAATTCTTATTCAATTTAAAGATGGAAATGAGAGGTTTATTCCTAATGTTTATTATGTCCCAGATATGAGGAGCAATATTTTAAGTTTGGGTCAATTGTTGGAACATGGTTACATAATTTTTATGAAAGATCGAATGCTTTATTTGAGGGACCAAAATAACTGTTTAATAGCCCAAGTAGAAATGACCAAAAACTGCATGTTTAAGTTGAACTTGGTGAATGTACAAGCAAGATGTTTAAAGACTTATGTAGAGGATAAAACTTGGATATGGCATTTGCAATTTGGGCACCTTTATTTTGGTATTTTGAAACAACTAGCAATAAAAGAGTGGTGAATGGTATGCCTAACATAGACCACTACGATAAGTTTTTTGAAGATTATATGTTAGGAAAACTTACAAGGTATTCTTTTCTAAAAGAAGCAATATATTGTGCGAAAAAGGTGCTTGAATTCGTTCATACTGATATTTTTGGTCTAATAACTCCTAACTCTCTTAGTAAGCACTATTACTTTATTATTTTTATTGATGATTATTCTCAGAGTACTTTGTTTTATTTTTTAAAGGAGAAATTAGAAGTATTTTCTATTTTTAAGAAATTTAAGGTGTTGGTTGAAAACTTGAGTAGTGAGCGCATAAAGGCTTTAAGGTCCGACAGATGTGGTGAATTTACTATAAAAAAAAGTTTGTAAATTTTTATGAAGAGAATGGCATTAGAAGGTTCTTAACATCTCCTTATTCACCTCAACAAAATTGATTAGCAAAGAGAAAGAATCGGACTATACTCAACATAGTTCGAAGCATGCTAACAAGTAAAACATACCAAAGGGATTGTGGGCTAAAGCAGTAAGATGTGTGGTGTATTTGTAGAATTAGTGTCTAACGACAAATTTGGATAACGTTACCCCACAATAAGCATGGTTTGGTGTTAAACCATTAGTGGCCACATTTGAAAGTGTTTGGAAGTGTGGCTTATGCTCACATTCTGGATCAAAGGCGCATAAAGCTTGGTGACCAAAGCAAGAAGCTTATTTTTATCGACTATGATAAAAGGTCTAAGGTGTATAATCTTTATAATCCCTTTACAAAAAAGTTACTTGTGAGTTGTGATGTGCAGGTCAATGAAGAAAGCATGTGGGATTAGAGTTCCATGGAGGAAATGACTCATGAAGAAGTGAAAGAAGTAGCATTAACAACAATTTTCACACCAACAAACACAACTGCATTGACAACAACACAAGCACGACCATCTTCAACTTTATCCTATGATGAAGATGAGCTAAGAACACCAAAAATAAGAAGCTTACGAGACCTATACGAGGAAACAAATGAATTACACTTAATGTGTTTTTTGGTTGATGACATCACATTCAAGCAAGTCGTAAAAGATGAGAAATGGTTTGAGAAGAATGAAACTTGGGATCTTACAAAATTACTCGAGACTCATAAGCCCATTAGTGTGAAGTGGGTTTACAAGAAGAAGATGAATGCGTAAGGCGAAATTGAGAGATACAAGGCGAGAATTGTTGCAAAAGGATACAACCAAAAAGCTAGGATTGATTATAAAGAGGCATTTCCCCAGTTGCGAGAATGGAGACAATTTAGCTACTAATTTCATTGGCTGCTCAAAATAAGTGGAACAGTTTTCAAATGGATGTGAAGTCAACATTTCTAAATGGAGTGCTTGAAGAAGAGGTCTACATTGAGCAACCCTTTGGATATGTAAAAGTTGGTAAGGAGAACAAGTTGTTGATGTTAAAAAAGGTGTTATACAGGTTGAAGCAAGCACTAAGAGCATGGAACACGTAAATAGATGCCTATTTTATAGATGACTTAATTTTTACGGGAAATAATAAGGAAATGATTAAGAAGTTTAAGTTGGAAATGACAAAGGAGTTTGAGATGATTGATTTAGGATTCATGTCTTATTTTCTCTTATTAATGGTGAGACAATGTTGGAACCCAAACTTTTCTTAGAAGATTAGAACTATTAAATGAGAAATTTTCGTGATTAGTCATGAGTAAAGAACAAATGATGAAAATTATTGAATTAGAAATGATAGACAAGAGTAATGTAGTGAATGAGAAATGTAGATAGATTCATGTTTTTCTTTGGTGTTTTTGTGGATAAGGGATTTTGAAATGGGAAGAATTAAGGTGAAAGTTAGAAGTAAAATAAAAGCAAAATTGAAGTTGCATATGTGTAGTAAGTTGATAAAGGAGATGAATATATGTGTATGTTCTGTTATTGGTGTTCATGATTAATCATGGACTATAATTTCCTTATGGATGATATTGATTTGAAATGAAGTTGAGAAAGAGGAGTAAATGAAGTATAAAAGGTGATCTTAGTATGAGTTGTGTTAAGGAAAGATTGTGAAACAAAATAGGTGGTTGATCTGGAAAATGTTCACTTAGTATGCTTCAGTATTTTAGCCACAACATTTTCTCTAGTTATCCAAACAAGATAATTTTTGATTTGGATTAAACTAGAAACATATGGATACATTTCTTATGAAGACATCAAATTTAAATTCTGTCTTTGAGAATCTTAAAATTTGTTATGAATTTGAGAATTAGGTGCAGTACATTGGTGGATGAATGTAAAATTCGTGTTTTAAATTTGAGGGAAATTCTAGATTGATTTAGGCTGAATTATAGAAATATTCTTCTAAAAAGTTGTAGATTATCTTTCCAGCTTTCCAATGGTATATAGCATGAGAATTTTAGACATTGGAGTCAAAAGTTATGATCCTTTTAAGTGGAGATGTTTAGGAGTATAAAATGTATCGCCTGTGATGACGTCATATCATCTATGATGACATCATGTCGTCTATAAAAATGCATCATCTATGATGACATCATATCATCTATGATGATGTCATATCATCTGTAAAATGTATCATCTGTGATGACATCATATCGTCTATGATGATGTCATATCATCTATGTTTGACTTTCTACTTCTTCTATGTTTGACCTTCTGTACACTATCGTCTGCTCTATTTTTTAGAGGATAGAATTAGTCTTCAAGGTCTTCATGAAAGTTGTAGATCTTGAAGTCTTCTTTTGAACCATCTAAAGAACATCCTAATATGATATCCTTAGGGAAAGTTATAGCAATTTTCCTTATTCATCTGCTTTTTCCCATTTGTTTGCTTTTTGATTTGGTTTCATCTATACCTATCATTTACTCTATTTTTGACCACTCAGACGATAAAATTTGTCTTTAAGGTCCCATAAAAATTGTAGATCTTGAAGTCCTCTTTCAAACCATCTAAAGAACACCTCAATCTAATATCTTTAGTTAAAGTTATAGTAATTTTCCCGATTCACCTGCTTTTTCCCATTCTTCTGCTTTGATTTGGTTTCATCTGATCCTATAGTCTGGTCCATTTTTGACCCTTGAGATGATAAAATCTGAATTTAAGGTCTTTTAAAAGTTGTATATCTCTAGGTCCTCTTTGAAATCATACTAATATGATCTTGATCCGACATCTCTAGTGAAAGTTATGCCAATTGACCCAAGATAGGTTCAATATGATTGAGGACCAAATCTTGTTTGATTCTTTCGATCATAATTTTGTTATCTGACCTCCAAATTAAGTGATTCTTGAAACCTTAGATTCCTAAAACATTTATTTTTACGTCTCCATGAAAGGTTATAGCTTTTGGTATTGATTCGAAAACTATTGTTTGAATCAAATTAAGGGTATCTGATCGCGGCTTATCATTGAATCCTAAGATTGATCCTTGGAAACCGATCAAAATCAATTTATACCAAGAATTGCAATACAGGATGCAACCTTGGGTCGACTCTCAAGAAACCAGTGCAGAATTGATTCTAAGACTAACCTAATGTTTGAATTATGCAAGAAAGCAGTTAAAACGGGGGTTTTGGT
>JANVCQ010017952.1:0-12640 GCA_025531925.1 Erythroxylum plowmanianum
TTGTGTATGGATAAGTCATGTGAATTGTATATGGACTAGATGAGTTGAGTTCGAATGTGATGTATCAGAAAAAGTTTTCCAATTAAGTTGATGAAAATTGTATATGACTTGTTGATATATACATATGAGTGGAAGATTTCTATGGAAAAGAAAGATAAGTTTTATTTAAATATGAGATATGAGATATGTTTCAATAGGAAAAAGCAAATGAATTGAGGTTGTGGGATTGATGAATTTCAAATTTGGAAATTAAAGTTGCTTTGAATGAAGTTGAAAAAAAAATTCCAACGTTTTTCTAAAATATGCATTTTCGGATGTCGGAGTTACAAGTTTTGACCTTAAGCTTTTTTATTTCTTTGGTTTTTGCCCATGCTTTATGATTTCAAGATCTGTTTTTCGAAAAATTCTGCACGCATGCTTTTTGATTCCGAAAGGTTGGGTTTTGGAAACGGGTTCTAACAATTATGTTGTGCACTTGAGAATAATTTATAATTGGCAAATTAAAAGAAATCAATCAAGTTTTGGCACTGTTTTTGAGAATAGTGATATTAGGAACATATGGATATTATTACCTTAACCATTATTTCTATTTTTATACTTATTTTATTTTATTTTTATTGTATTTTATCGTATTTCTAGCTTGTTCATTTAATTATCTTTTGAAATTCTGTACATTGATAGTGTATTGGTGGTTTATTTTAGGAATTAAGGTTTAACATCATCACCACAACTCACAATAGAAGGATGAAGTAAATATTATCGGAAAGAGTCATTTTCTCATATGTTTTTGGAAGCTTAACAGATGTCCAAGCTATATTACGACATTTATGAGAGTAATTACTACAATCATGAATGTTAGTCGCTGACATATATGTGGGAACAACCAAGCATGTACAACTAACCTTAAGGCCCATCATACAAGAACATGTATAATTCAAAGTGGAGCAAACCTTACGTATATGGATATAATGACCATGCTTCAACTAAATATGTATAATAAGAACGGAATACGAATTATAGATAAACTAATGGAATACCTTACCGAGCAGGTTGTTATCCAATGTGAAGTTAAGGAGAGATTTTCTTCACCTAAATATGATGAGTATAATACCTCATACAATCTAAGCCTTAAAACGTCTCAGAGTGAAGAAGAGATGATGGTTGATTTCATAGATGTGGATACATTTCAAGAAGGCGAGGAGGTAACTGTTGCTTTGAAAGATATGATGGTCAATTTTATATAAGAATCAATCACGAGGCATTAGGAAATAGAGGCTTGTATATAAAATATGGCGAATCAAATCAACCACCTAGTGAAAATATTATCTAATGAGATACAAGGGATTTTGCCTTGTCCTACTAAAATAGATCCTAAAGAATATGGAATGGCAATCACCCTTCAAAGTGGAGATGAGTTTCCAAAAGAAGAAGAAGAAGAAGAAGCCTCTATCCAAGAAGAAGTAGTGAAGTGGTAGGAGATAATTGAAAAAGATGACCCTAAAACCTTTGTTTAGGAAGAACAAGAAGAAGAAGAATGGATAAAGGAGGTTAAGGAAGAAATGGTGGAGGAACTAAATAAGGAAACTACTAATGAGGCATTGGTAGTCACCTTAAGTACAAAAGGTGCTCACTTACTCCATGACAAATTGCTTGCATCAACAAAAGACCCAGGAAGTTTCATTATCCTTTATTTTATCAACAATTTTTCAATGAAAAGAGAATTAATGCAGTTATCAAGATTTATTAACTTGATAAATTAAGCTCTTGTTATTATCTTGCAATAGATGGCTTACTCACAAGTTACTAAACTGTCTTGTGGAGAAAAGGTGGAAGCAAGCCATTGATTATAAAACCAGGATGAGGGTAACGTACATGGTACGTTAAGCTAACAACGTTAAACAAGCTTTACATGAGAGGCAACCCATGAATTAGGATATGTTTTATTTTAAATTTATGTTTATTTTATTTTAATATTTCATATTTATTTTCTTTTTTATTATTTTAATATTCCTTTTATCCCTTTTTAGTGTCTAGGTATGATGAACCCTATTTGAGATAACAATATGTTTTCATTCTTTTATTTAATGCAATGGTTTTGATTGATTTATTATGATATGTTCTAATAGATCTGCTATATTAGTTCATATTTTGATTTCATAGTATATAGATTAAGAAATCTCATGTATGATAGATCTACTGTAATTGAAAGGAGTTGTTTACAAACCTAGAGATAGGTCTACATAAATTCTCTTATTAGGGTCAAACCTAATAACGGAATTTGCAAATTAGTAAATCAATTTTATAAACTTTAACCCAAAGTAATTTGGTTAATAAACTTAGGATTAGTTCTTAGTAGACTCGAGAGAGCTATTAGTATATGATAGGAATTTTCATGGTCCAATAGTCAATGAAACAATTACATAATAATAGGTTAGCTATTTAATGGTTTGAAGGGGATTCATTATCGAGACATTAATTCCTGATATTGATTATTTTCTAAGTGATTTCTTTTATTTCTATGTTCAATATTACTTCCTATTTTATTTTAATTTTAATTTTAATTTTAATTTTTTATTTTCTTAATTAAAAATCAAAATTCAATTTGTAGGCTAGATAATAGGAGATAGGTAATTATTAATAATCTCTATCTTTGTTGGATTGGCTTGTACTTGTCGATATTAGATGCAGCTACGTCGTGCCTTTGAGGATAATTTATAATTTAAAATTTAAAATTTCAAGTTGTGACTCACCTGAAGGTCTTTGACAACATTACATATGCCTTAAATCAAGATCACAAAAAGCTATGTTTGATCCCAAAGGAAGAAAATATTTGTTTATTGAAAATAGTGTTGAATTAAAAGGCTATTGTCTCTTGAATCCTCAAATGAAGAAAGTGATAGAATTTAAAAATATAATGTTGGATAAATTAACAAAATGGAAATGGGAGGATAAGATTTTTCAAAATCAAATTTCTATTTTAATGCAAGAAGATGCTAGTACTCACAATAATCAGTGGCTCATAAAATAGTCCATAAAGATCTCTAAGCTCAATGTGAAGTCATTGTACTTAAGAGACTACATAACCTTCAGTTTAAAAATGTAAGAAAGAATCAGATAAAAAAATACTTATCTAGAAGATTATGAATGCTCATAATTAATAAAGGAGACAAAATATTCACTCTTTTCATATATGAGTCCTAAAATTTTGAAGAAGCTTTAAAGGAAGATGCTAGGATTAAAATCATGGATGATGAGATTTCCATGATAGAGAAAAATAAGACTTAAAAGTTTTTAGAACTTTCAGAGGACAAGATGTGATTTGTTTAAAGTGGGTGCATAAGATAAAGCTCAGTGAAGATTGAAGCATTCAAAAGTACAAGGCAAAACTTATAGGTAAAGGATATGCTTAAAAGCCTTGAGTCAATTTTAAAAAGACGTTTGTCCCAATTGCATGCACGGAGACTATTCGAACTATACTTACCTTTACTACTCAAATGGAGTTATTTGTTTACCAACTCGATGTAAAATATGCATTTCTTAATGGAGAGCTAAAAAAACATTTGTACATGGAATAATCATAGGGCTATAAAAGTGAAGGGAAACAATAAAAAGTTTATTGATCATGAAGAACACTTTATGGAATTAAAAAAGCTTCAAAATTATGGAATGGTAGAATTGATAGTTACTTTCTGCATAGTGGTTTCTAGAAAAGCCAAAGTGAACCATCTCTCTATTTTAATAAAAGAGATATGGATCGCTTTCTCTCTATCTGTCTTTTTGATGAAGACTTAATCTATAAAGGAAATGATTCTTAACTTCTTGAGGAGTTTAAAAGGTCCATGATACAAGAATTTAAGATGATAAATTTGAGTTTCATAATGTATTTGCTTAACGTCCAAGTGAAGCAAACTAAGGAGATTTTTCATTTCTCAGGAAAATTACATTGAATACATGCTCAAAAAATTTTACATAAAGAATTGCAAATTAGTAAATACTCTCATGGTATTGAATGAAAAATTAAGCCAAGATGATGAAAATAAGAAGGTTGATGCTAGAATGTATAGGAGTTTGGTGGGTTCCATACTCTACCTAACTCATACAAGTCCTGACATTGCTTAAGCAACAAATATGATGTTGAGATACATGATAGTTCCTCGTAAACTTCATTTCCTCACTAAAAAGAGAATATTACTATATCTTTAAGATAGCAAGAAAATAGGAATAAGGTACCAAGTTGAAGAAAAATGAAGAATTGATTGCTTGCATTGATAGTGACTAGACTAATCCCATAGATGTGTTAGTTTATGCCCTATAACTAATCAGTTGGTTATAGTTTAGTGACAAAATGATTTAAAGGCATTCTTTATCTTGTACATATTTAAATGTATGTGATAAATTCCATTGGATAATTATACATTTCAAATAAAATTATGATGAGATTCATTTTACATTTATATATTATCTTTAAATTGTTCCTAGTCATTATTTTATTAAGACTGAATACTAGTATATGTTATGTTTTTCCTTAAGAAGGAAGTAGTCGATCTCATATACTAAATTAAACAAACTTATGGGTACTTGTTAGAGAACAAGTTTATTGAACTGACCTCATATGAGAAATCCATTTGGACATTGCTCATATGTCTATGGAATTTATCATTGTGATGATTGTATAGGTGATCCTTTGAATTAAGATCTCCAAATTTATCTTGTATAAGGATTGCTATGTTTTGATAATACTTATGCCATGTTCTATTTAAAGATAGCTCATTTGGTAGTTATTGGTTGTAGTATGAACGATATGGAGCTAGTTGAGTGATCAAGATATGATTCATCACCATAAAGTAATTAGAGAGAATATTTCTTTGTTCATCACTAGTATTGATTCGAGAATTCCTTGGCCAAGGATGAATTATGTTTTGTAAATAGTTTACAAATGTCATTAATTGAATCAATAGCTAATAGTGGAGAACTAATATGATTGGACTCAAAATAAAGCAGACATTAATTTCATACTCTATGTCTAATTAGAACATTGTATGATGAAAGGATTGAATTATACAAAAAAAAAGTAATGCATAGAAAGGTTAGTGAAAACTACTTTGACATTCCTAAATATTTTGGTGGTCTTCATGTAATGCTAGATGTTAATCTTAGTCTATGGATATAAATTGTTTAAATAGATAATTAATGTTAAATTAAAGGAGTTTAATTTATCTAATCTTAAATATGATTTAGGGTATAATATGTATCCATTGCTAAAATATTTGGGAACTTAATGGGTTATGCATAAAGAATAGTTTGAAAAGAGTAAAAATATTTTAATCAAGTTGAACTTAATTTTAAAATTTGAGAAACTTTATGATTAAATATAAGATGTTTAATACATAAGGATCAATATTAAATATTTGAGCATAATTGGTATTTAATTAAAATTATTTATAATTCAAATTAAAGTTTAATTGAAATTTAATTTTAATTTTAATTAAATTACTAAAATGTCACAAATATATTATAAATAAGCTTAAGCTTCAACAGAGTTAGTACTCCTTGCCTATCCCCCTCTGTAATAGTTGCAAAGTTCTCTTAACTCGATTTGTGAAAATCATTAAAGGTTGAATACTTATGCAACTCTAGTGGTTGAGATGAGCTTGTTTCAGAAACAGTTCGTTGGATACGATAAGAATATGATCAAGCTTTGAAATAAGATACAAATTATGATTCATGTTTTATTATGATTTAATTGTTAAATTTTTATGAAATTTAAGTGATTTTAGATTTTACAAAATCAAATACGAAAAAATTTTGTAATTATCCTACTACATTGATGATTGAATTTTATGGAATCTAAATAGAGTATTAAACATGGTTTGAATTTCCGTCATGATCGATGGATTCAAACAATCACGATAAGTGGAGACAGTAGGTAAGTATTAGCAGTGTAGGTTAGCGTCACGAGCTGTGTGTCTTTTGTTAGAGTTTTGATAGTCATCGGCGACTGATTCTAACATCTTTTAGCTGCAAGAAGGAGGTGTTTCTAATAGTGAGATGTTTGAAAAATCAAAGCAAATCCATAAGATGGGCTTGCTGGTCAGTGATGGACTGTTGGTGGAGTAGGCAAGCAACAATGTGCAGGTGGTGCAAAGACGTCGATGGCAGACATAAAACTTGGCAGTGGCAACATTAACATATTAGAGGCAAGGCTAAGAATAACATATAAGATTTTAGCAAGAGTTGTCACCTAATGGATTTATGAGTCACATGAGATGTGATTGATAAAGTTGTTATCTACATAATTTAAGTTTAGTTAGCTTATTGAGCAAATTCAAGATCAACTAAATTTGAACGGAATCCTAACCTACTCGGAAGATTATAGTGATATTTTCGACTAGTAGTGAGGGCTATTATTTCGAATAAAATAGTGAGAGTATCCAAATATATGATTAAAGTCTTAATCTCATTTAGTAGTCATGACATATAATTAATTACTTGTTTTTCTTACATTTTCATTTTTGTTCTAAGTAGAATTTACCTTGTTTAGTATAGTTTATACTAAGTTAATGAACTAAATTTCTTAGATATAGAATTATGATTGAAAAGAGTTCCCAAAGTTAGAAACAATACGGCAAAAACGACTTTAAAGAACAGGCAAAAGCATTGCTATAAGTACAATTATTGTTGCATTTTTATTAAGGCAACAGAATTCATATCGTTACAATAAGTGGCAATGTAATAAGTATAAGCCAAAATATTTTTTTTTGTTAGGCAGCAAAATAAAAAGTGTTACTTTAAGTTTTAACTAAGGCAACATATTAGGTTAAACTATAACAACAATTATAAATAGATATTGCAACACTTTAAGTCTTTTGAGGCAACAATGTTAAATAGATAAGGTAAAAAGTGAATTTTGTAGGCAACAATTTGTAACAATAAAAGCAACAATTTATTCTTTCGTAACCAATAATATTTAATGTAAAAGCAAATTCTTATCATTACGTAGGCAACATCTATATATACATTAAAGCAATATATATATATATATATATAACATATGTACTATCAAATATAAATGATCAAAAAATTGCATTTATATATAATATATAGTCAATAAGGACTTGAAAATTCAACATTTAACATATTCAAATTGAAAACAAATTACATGTGCTTTTATTGTTACGAAATACAAAAGTGAATTTTACAATCATCAACAATTGTAAGAAAAATTACATGTATTTCAACAATTCTTCATCATTTGTAGAATTTGAAGTTGGTGTTAGGCTTCTTGACATTGTCCCTATAACCTTTCTCAAAGTTCTTTGGAAGTATACTTTTCTTTCTTACTCTGTGACTCATTAAAAGGTGGAAACTTGCACATTATTTCATATGGAAAAACTCTTAAAAATACAAGTTTATTACATTTAACACAAATGTAAAAGAAGGTTACACTAAAAATGGAAAAGTGCATATTATTTCATATGGAAGAACTCTTAAAATACTTGTTTATTGCATTTAACACAAGTGTTAAAGAACTTTTTCATTTAATTACATAACAATACTACTGAGCATTCACAAAGCAAGACATTTAGTCAAAATTGCAATAAAACCCTTTCCTAACTGTTAAGAGTATTCACACTTCATTCCATTATAGTACATCAAATAATATTTCTGTAAAGAAATAAAATACCCTGGTCATTTCTTGTAATCCCATAGGAAATGAATTTAAATCATTTTTGGCTGCTACATCACTAGACACCATGTGCCCATTATCTTGTAAAATGAGAGGAAAATTGTCTATTTCTTTGTGAAGAAAAAATGAACTAGATATATTTACCACATCAGAAATAATCAAAAGATAAGTTTTTATACAATATTTTGACTTGCAATTAACCTATATCAAACTAGCCTTAGCAATACGTCTAAGAGGAAAAGTAAGGTGCTTAAGTTGAGTTTGTGAGAGAAGCGAAAGGAAATAAGTTTGATCCTTAACCAGCAAATTCGAATGAAAGAACTGACAACACACATTTCCATATGGCATTAATATGTGCTTCTACTTGTCTAATTTAGATGCCTATCCCACTATTATAACATTCTCCAAGTAGAAATGTAGTGGTATATGTTCTTCCACCGTATCACTTATATTTATCAAATATTTTTTCATAGAATTTACCATCAAATGAAAACCTAAGGACTTTAAAAAAATTACAATAAATAAGCATAAGATCTATAACTTTAGTCCACCATGGTTTCTTTTTGATCATGCATTTAACAAAGTTTATACGAGATTGTAGACAAAAAACAACTTCATTTGTTAACTTACTATTGGTCAGTAATAAATTTCTAAGTTATGAATGCAAATTCATAGTCCATAACCTTAATGTTTTTATGAGAAAGCAATATTACACATTATTTTTTTAAAATTTTATTTCTCCCTTATTTAGAATAAACCATATGTTGTTTTGCTCAATTGAAATATTTGAAGATGAAGAACTATGTCCAAGAAATATATGCAAATAAAGGTATAAACTTTAGGCATATGAGATAGTTACCATGTCTTTTGAGAGCTCTTAAATAGAAGACTTATTTTTTTATTCAGAGATGGATGAATAACATTGGCATAATGCCCAGAAACTACATAATCAAATTCCATATGCCTAAAGAAATGTAAAGATTTTTAGTGAAAAATGATGTACCTGCATATATATGGAAATAAAACAATGATGTTTTGACTAGCACATACCAAACTTAATTCTAGTATTGCAAAGAACATTTGGATTAGGAGTTCGATCACATCGATAATCTTTTATGATGTAAGCTACCTGGAAAATCATCAAAGTTATTGGTCTTATAGCTAGCTACAAACATTGATGTGGCATCTATTTTCCAATTAGTTACTAAAAGGTTAGAATCCATATTAGATTAATAGTGAACATAAAAACTTCACGTACGAACACTTTGCCTAATGGAAATTACAAATTTCATTGAACAGGGAAAGAAAAAACAAGTTTTCAATTTTCAAAGAGATGGGTACTAAAGTAAGAATTTAACTATATATAGAAGAGTGCAAGATCATAATTCAAATGCATAAATACATACCACATTTTTCCAATATTCATCAGTTAAATGCACAACTTCTAGTGGAACAATGACCTGAAATTCATTATATTTACATTCAATTAAAAATGTCATAGAATAAGATCTACATATTGTACTCTTCTAACCATGTTTCGAAAAAAAGGATAGTCCTGCTACAATTAAATGGAACCTTAATCTTTAAAGATCAAACAACAAAAAAAGTAAGCAAACAAAGGCAAGTGACCTGGCCACAAACAACTTTAATGCAATTCAAATCCTTTTCCCAGAAGTTTCGAAAGTCTTCCTAACCAAGACAAAATGTCAGTAACAACCACTTATAAATGATGATGGTTTATAGAGGACAAAGTTCCAAGTTTTGTTAATATCTTGGAGAAAACAAGAAAACAAATAAGCTTACTTGAAACCAGACTTTTAAGTTAAAAGTAGTGCAATCACAGCTGGCTAAATGAAGGAGCTGGAGAGAAACGTTGCTATCGACTCCATCATTTAGAAGGATAGCAATTATAAGACATCTCAAGCATTCAACAAGAGAGATAAAAAGGGTCAATAGAGGCATGATTGAGGAGTTGATGGGTTAATGGTTTCAAAACAGAAGAAGAAGGAAATTATCGAGATAAGAAGATTGTGGAAGTTGCAGGTGGAAATTTCAGTTGAACAATCTTAAAACATAATATGCTAACGGAAATAAATTAAAAATTAGAAATCCATCTCTAATCTCCAAATAGCAATCATGTTAGACCCCCACATTTTTTTATTATTATTGATTTATTTGTTTCATTAGTTTTAGAATTGAGCCCATTATTTTTAAGGAGCCTAAGTAGAAATTAGAATTTGGAATGGAGTGTTAGAATGAAATTAGTATATGGTTAAGGTATTATATTTAAATGTACTTAAGGAGCTAAAGGACATAAGGGCCAAATTGAGAGAACTAAACAAGTGAGGGGTAATTTTGGAAGACAAGACCAAAATTTAGTCCTGTATAAGTGAGAAAGAAGAAAGAATCATGGAAGAGAGAAAGAGAGAAGAGAAAACGCAGAAAAGAAAGAAAAAAGAGAGAAAAAAATGGGAGAAGAAAGAAGAAGAAGCACAATTGTGGGGGAAGCTAGGAAAGAAGAAGAAAAACATGGAAAGAAGAGAAATCAAGCTTGTTAGAGGTAACAATCTTCATCTTTCTTCTTGCTTTAATGAGAAAGGGATTAGAGAGAGGGAGAATAGGGTTTTGTGTTAGAAAATAATGTGAGAAAGACAAAACTCATTTGATTTTTGTGGGTTTTTAAATTAAGATTGGTTTCGCTAGTTAGATGAACTATGGGTAGGTTAAATCTAAGCTCTAATTTTCAGGTGTTTTATTTTTGTGATTATTGACATTTATGAATTTACATTGGAATATTGTTTGAATAAAAATTAGATTATTTGAAGGGAATCAAGAAAATTACCCAAGATCAAGGGGAAAGGCAAATTTGAACTCAAAGAATTTCAACCAAATAGGTAGGTAATGTATTTATAGTTATTATGTGATTGGGCAAATTCTTGCCTATGTGTGTGTATATGTAAATTTCATGATTTTTGAGATGTTGTGAAGATTTGATAATGCATAATGATTTATGATTATGTTATACCTTGAAAAAGGTTATAATATTTTGTATAAACGAAAAGAAGAAAAAACATGAAAGTATGAGCATATGATAAAATGAACTGAGCATGAATGTGTGCTTTTATTAGGCAAGAGTGGAACCATTTTGTTCATCACATGCACATTGACAAGGGCCTTCTCCCGGCTACCCGCTTGTGGTATATGAACTTCGAAAAATGGACTCATTTTGTTCATGGTGTAAACTTCAATTTCTCCATTTCATTTCCATGGAACCCTCAAGCCATTTGTTGTGCGTTGCATTTGATTTGTGAACATGATGAATAATTGAGTGTTGTGCATGGATGGTTGGATATATGATATATTCTATATGATGAAATGCCTAATCTTGAGTTTTGGAACTAGAATTAAGAGTGCTTGAATTTCTGTATATATATATATATATATATGACTAATTACCAATGGCCATAAATATATTAGCCACTGAGCTCTATAGCTTAACCCATATTTTTCACTCCTCAACTATAGAACAAGACGAGCGTTGAACTTTGCAAGACATCAGAAACTCCAAGATAGTTAGAGATCTTTTGTACTAAGTTAGTGACTTTTTGGATAGCTTTATAGGCATATCAAACATTGAGCATCCTTATGTATTTTGTTTTAAGTTTGTGATATCTATGATGGTATGTAAATGAAGCTTGTATAAACTTTGTTTGGATTCATTAATGAAATATGATTGCATTTTCCTCATGACCTTCCAAGTTGTACATTGCATTTTCAAGTCTTTCATAAGGGTGAAATGTGTGTTCTAACTTCAGAAGAAATTAGACAAAGTTATCTCTTAGAATTTGTAGATTATCTTTCTATCTTTCCAATGATATAAAGTATGAAATTTTTGGATATTGGAGATGGGAGATATGTTCATTATAAATTAGTAATGTTCCATAGGATGTATACAGGACAGCTATAGTAAATGATGAGAATTAGTTGTAAATGATGAATCAAATCAGTAGAGAGCAAGGATTTTAATGAAATAAACTTGGTACTTGAGTTGCTATGAAGTGATATTGTACTGGAAGTGTTGGATCCCGCTTCCGGAGACCAACATTAGGAGTCATAAAACGTGGGCAAACTCATTTCTACAATTTCAGGACAGATTTTGGGAAACCTCAAACTGAAATTACAATTTGACTGCTTCATAACTTTTGTTCTCCATTGTCTTAAGTTTCTAATGAAACCAAAATCATTCCATTTGGTTCAGAAATCTAAAATTTATAGCCCAAACATTTTGGACTATTATTAAACTAAAACAATACACTATACTTAACTTCACTCTAGAAATTGAAAGTTTTAGAGATCGAATTAAAATTTTATTTCTTGAGATAATTTGTAGCTCTACGTCTCTATTGTATTTAAAAACAAGAATCATCTCATTTAGAGCTCTATAGATCAAGATATCATCAAAATACTATGGCGTGTTCAATAAAATATCCAATTCAAACTCTTCCAACCGATCCCCTCACTTTGATTCAATCAATCTTTTTCTAATTAATACCAAAAGATATAAATGTTTTTGGAGAGAAAGATAAATGTGTTAGGAATCCAATGCTTTAAAAATCAAGTCATTTAGAGGTCGGACGAAAAAGTTATGGCCAAAAGGGTGAAACATGCGGGTCGCGATTGTGCAAATGTAGGATCGCGACCTATGCGTGAGGCCGTGAAATGCGCGACCGCGACTTTCGCGATCGCTCCAATGGGTGATTGCAACTTTCCCTTTTTCCTTTTCTTCTCTGACCTATGCTGGTAAAACAGTTATAACTTGTAGGAAAATCCCGGTGTGAGCATCACATGCCCACGGTGCGGAAAAACAAAAAATTTTGTTCCGGGACCTTCCCGAAAGCCAGGATCCATGTGACTATATAACAAAGTCAAACCAAAACGACCAAAGGAGACCGT